>APFE031682097.1:79717-148890 GCA_000404065.3 Pinus taeda | reverse complement strand
CTAAGCCCTCATGGATTTGTTTTTGGACTTACCCTAAAAGGCCTCATACCAATGGAGATATTTGTCCATCCTTATATACCCATGATCCTCCCCACTTCTAGTCAATGTGGGACTATTGGTCGTATACCCAACATATTAATGTGTGCTTCATTCAGATCCAAGCCTACTTCTTGAGCTATCCTCAATGTCTGAATTTAAAATTCTATTGGGAAGATAAGTTCTTTTCCAAACACTAGTTGATACGGGGAGTATCCTGTGGTATTTCTCCATGTCGTGCAATATGCTCACAGGGATTCTAGAAATTGGGTAGCCCAGTCATGTCTATGTGATGCGACTGTCTTTGTTAGTATAGCCTAAATTACGTTTTTGGTACTTTCTACCTGACCATTTTCCTGTAGGTGGTATGGAGATGTGATTTTGTGCATGATATGATGATTTTTTAATGTAAAAACAATCTTATGGCCCACAAACTATGGCCCTCCATCCGTGATTATTTCTCTGGGTAAGCCATACCACATAAAAATTTGGAAAAGAAAGTGGATTACGGAGTCCTCCTCCATCTCCCATCGTAATGCTTTTGCCTCAACCGATTTAGTCACATATTCTGTTGCAACTAGTATGTATGTCTTTTGATTAGATGATGGGTTTATTGGGCGAATACAATATAATTCCTAGCATTCAAAAGGTTCAATAACTAACCGTGGATGTAGGGGAATCTCGTCAGATAGTCCAGTGTGGCCCATTCTTAGAAGCTATCGCATGCCCAGACAAAATTCTTGGTATCCTTAAATATGGCGAGCCAGTAATACCCCATCTATAAGACTTTGTGGCCAGTCATGCGGTCTGCAAAATGTCCATTGCAAGGTTAATCATGGCAAGCTTTTAGGATGTCAAAGATTTTGTCTTGCCTGACACACCTTCAGATATGCATATGGGCTCTTATGTGAAAGAGGTATCCTTCGATCTACGAGAACCGAGTGTTGCGTTGTACTATTCATTTTCTTTCACTGGGTGTGAGGTGCTTGGGTAATTTTCCCATTGCTAGGTAGTTCGCAGCATCCGTGTACTAGGGTGTTTTCACGGTTACAACAAATAAGTGCTCATCAGGGAACTGGTCTTCTACTGCTGCCGAGTCATCTGTCTTTGGCACACGTGAGAGTTAGCCTACCACCAAATTTTCCTTTCGTGCTCGATCCTTGATTGTTATGTTGAATTCCTGCAAAGAATCAACCATCGTGTCACTCTTCCATTTGTAACAATTTTATTAGCTAAATATTTAATAGTAGAGTCATCAGTATACAAAACCATAGGGTATCCTATCATATAGTGTTTGAATTTGTTAATAGCATAGGTTACAGCCAAAAATTCTTTCTCGGTCACAGTGTAATTCAACTTAGCAGGAGTTAAATTTTTGCTGATGTAGTATATCTCATAAGGTTTCTTATCTTCCTCCTGGCCAAGAACTGCTCCAATGGCTGTATCTGATGCATCGGATGAAATCTGAAATGGAAAATCCTAGTTCGGGCCTTGTAATATTGGGGCTATTGATACTAGCCATTTTAAATCTTCAAAACGAATGTCACATTTGTCACTCCATATGAAATCGATATTTCCTGTTAATGCATATAATGGTGCAGCAATTTGGGAGAAATTCTTTATAAATATTCTAAAATATCCAAAAAATCCCAAAAAACTATGTATCTTGGTTTGTGTGCAGGGGGTAGGTATTAAGAGGATTATCTGAATTTTTATTGGATCTACCTGAATTCCAGCTTCTTAGATGTAGTGACCTAGGATGAGGCCCTTGGTCATCATCATGTGGCATTTCTCATGGCTTAAGGAGAGCCTAGTAGCGATGCATCTTTGCAGAACCTTCTCTAGCATTTGTAATGTTGGTTCGAAGTCATCTCCACAGGGTGTAAAGTCATCCATGCACACCTTAAGTCCCTCTTTTATCAAGTCTGAAAAAATCTTGAGTATGGCTCTCTAGAATGTGGCAGGTGTGTTGCACAGTCCAAAAGGTAAGACCTTGTAAGAAAATTTCCCCAAGGGGTAGGTGAATGTAGTCTTATCCTAGTCTTCATGGGAAATTTGGATTTGGTTGTAGCCACTAAATCCATCTAGGAAAAAGAAGAATTTTTTACCTGCCAATGTGTACAAGACTTGCTGGATGAATGGGAGGGAAAAATGATCTTTTTGGGTTTCCTTATTAAGCTCTCTATAATTGACACATATATGCCATTTCCCATTCCTTTTAGGCACCAAAACTAATGGAGATACCCATTTTCTATCAGATATAGGATAGATGAAATTTAAATATAACAAATTTTGTATTTCAACTTTAACAACAAGTTTAAGGTGAGGGTTTAACCTGCTTTGAGGTTGTTGAATGGGCCTCACATATTTTTTTAGATGTGGTGCATGCATAATTGGGGATCAATTCCTTCCATATTTGGGTAAATCCCAAGTGAAATATTCTTTATGTTTTCTAAGGAGTTGAACAAGCCTCTGCTCCTGGTCATCAGTGAGGTTTTTGTTAATGTTTAGGACTTTCCCTCGCTCAATTTCAACGGGTTTACTATTATAAACTGTTTTTGCTGGTATTGTCTGGTCATTAATATATTTTAAGGGATCTTCTTCAATTTCGCTATCCATGGCTTCTTAGATCATGTGACATTTTAGATTGGCTATAGCATTTGGTTGGTTAACGTAAGTGTTAATGATGTCATCTTCTATTGGATTCTTAAATTCAAGAGCATCTTCTATAGTTAGTGGTGATCGAATATTTTAAGTTAAATATGATACAGGTTGTTTTCTAGTTTTTATTATTCTTAGGCTTGGTTGAGCTGGAGGATATAAAGCTAGATTCTTCACATTACTTCCACTTGCTATAGTCATACTGCCTGTTCAAAAGCTTCTAGGATTAATAATCATGAAATCTATTGGGTATTCCCAAGAATCTACAAACACCATTACATCCTGCAATGTCCCTTCCAGTTTGACAATTGATTGGTCAGCAAGTTCTAGCAAGGTCATAGTTGGATCCAAGGCTGTAATGCCAAGTTTTTGGTAGGTTGTTGTTGTAAGAATATTAATGGGTGCTGCTAAATCAACTAATGCATTGGGGAAGGAACGCCCATTTATTTTTACTGTGACTATAGGGTTTCCTGGGTCCTCATATTGCATCGGTGTTTCTCTGCTTGATAATAAATCAGACAAAGTTCCAACTACGTGGACAGTTGGGGTTGTTTTTATTTTTGTCTTAGGCTTTTTAGTACATAATTCCTTAGTAGTTTTCGCATAAATTGGAATGTCCTGAATAGCCTGGAGAATGGATTTGTTTACACAAAGATTTTTTAATTCTCCCCGAAGATCAAAATCAGGATATTCTATTGGGCAAGATATAATCAATCTCTCTAGGAATGGTGGAGAAGAGGTAATAGTTTGATCGTGGCTTTTCTGTTTAACCATATTCTCCATTTGAGGTGTTTGTTCTATAGGTAACGGATCTTATATTTGTATGTTTCTATCGCCCTCTGACTCAATTATCCATCCAGACCTTAATTTAAGTTCATTACACTCCCTCAACTCAATTTTTGGCTCTGGTCCTTCAATAATTTTTATAGATTGGACGGATCTATTATTGGGATTTGGGTTTAAGGGTTCTTTTGCAATGTGTAAGGTGATGGTAGTGTAGGTTGAGGTAGGGGAATTGTTCCTGCTGGCTGGTTTGTAGGTCTTTGCCATATTGACTACCAGTTCTGGTTTTGTGAAGTGGAGGGTGGCCATTGGGATGGATATGTATTGTTTTGTCAGAATGGTGGGAAGTAAAAGGTATTTGGCCAACTATTGTCTTGATTTTATTGATTGGACCAAGGTAGCATAGAGAATGGTTTTTGTGACCAATTAAGGAAAGGTGGTTGGTTCTACCATGTAGCTCTTGTGTATTGTTGAGAATTATATTGTGAGGGTGGAAAGAAAGAAGATGGGTCAGCAAGCACACATGTTTTTCATGTTTGTGATTGGCAACACTGATTTAGCAGGTAGATTGGTTTTGTTTCTTCCTATGCCTCCTTGAAGACTGCTTTTAACCCTGGGAGCGATGGGCAATTTTCTATGGTATGATATTTAGTGCATATAGCATAGGCCTGTACCATATCCAACTGGCACTCTCTATGACTATGCTTCTTCCTGCATCGAGGGCAAAAGAGCACTAGGTTCTGTTCTACTTCAACCTACTTCTGCTTGGCTTGCATGATGTCTAATTGCATTGTCAAAGTTCCCAACATATCTGTTTTGAAATCCTCCAGCGGGTTTCCAATCTCTACATGAGTAATGATTCCACCAAAGATTTTGCTGTCCTGGTGGTCATATCATGTTTTTCTGGTTTCAATCTCGTACTGCATATTGAGCACCTGATACACAAATTAATAATGTTAACATTGTCTTCCTAATATATATCACCTTTACCCATAATATTTAATGTCTCTATCCATTGGTCTTTCATCCCTTTAATCAATGTAGTTTTTAGCACATTATCAGGCAAAGCCAGAGTTGCGTAGGGAGACCTTTGGAGGTTATATTGAAAATGCTACACATACTCTTCCAATGTTTCACTAGGTCTTGCCACCATTTGGAATGTTTCATCTTTTAGTTCCCTAGATCTGCAATAGTCCTGATATTTTTTAAGGAAAGCAGTTTTCATTTGATGCCAAACATTTATGGTGCCCCCACCTAGTCCCATAAACCAATGCAAGGCTGCTCCTTTTAATGTAGAGGGAAACAACTTTAGTTTCTAGGAGTTGGTGCTGTAATCATAACCCCAATATAATACATCAAATTTGAATAGAAATGCATCTAGATCTTCTGATGTGAGTCCATGAAAGGTGGGAATACTTTACATAGGGATACTAGGTTTTCTTTGCTTAATTACTACCTGAGGGGATCTTGGTACCTCTGTTTCCCCTATTTCTCCTCCTACTTCACGAATATTGCAAGAATTCCCTTCTTGTGAGGGAATTTGGCTCAAATTTTCAACTTATTGAAAACTCTGCTCAGTTCCTTCCATTTTACTGTGGACATTAGCATAGCCTATAGATGGTGAGCTTGTGGCCTGAAGGGAGATAGTGGGTTGCCTAGAAGCAATGGTTTAGGGACTTACTGATGGCTGAGATTCAGATTTTCTTATGATGTCGTCGACAAAAGTTGATCGTCCAAGGGTCACCGGTCCCTTAGATTTTTCAAGTTTAGGTAGTTGAATTGGATTGTTTTTGGGTCTTTTCTTCCTAGTCATTCATGTAAACAATTCAAATGTTTATCTCTACCCTAAGTTCCTAGCAATTCTGCTAGAACGTTAGCGGGGGAGCACGCATTTTACTTGATTCGTACACAAGTTCTTACCTTCCATTTTTAATGCCTAGTTCTCTCTCAACAGACAAGCATCAAACACCTACTTCACTTTTCCGTAATTGTGCTGAAAAAGTGGGTAGAGAAGAAAGAACTTTATTTGCTCCTTACATAGGTTCTTACCTTCTATTTTCAATACCCAATTTTCCCTCAACATTAATTATCAGATATACATCACTCTTTGTAAATGGTTACACTCTCCCCGGCAACTGCACCAAAATGTTGGATGATAAAAAGTGCCTTTTAAACTCCTAATTATCCCACATTAATCATCAACCTAGGCAAGTCCTCTTATTTCAAGAGTGTACATAGTATGTGGCTGTTATTAATTCAGAGAGTAATGCTTCTTAAATTGTAGTATAGATCTTTTAATACAAGAATAAATGGATGCATCTAATAAACTCCAATTGAAATTATTAAATTAAATATCAAAACTCAATCCTCTACCAAAATCAAATCTTACAACAATTCAAGTAACAAAAGCATCAACTGAGGGTATAGTATAAATAACTCATCTCTTCTTAACTAATTTAATCTAAATCAAACTCAATCTCCAGTAAACAATCCAACTAGCAATGATATCAATCTAAGAGTCCAATAGTGATAATTAAACTCTTTACAGTTTATTAAATCAATCTGAATACTTATCTAAGTAACTTAATTTGCAATGAAGGTTGACTAAATCAGATGACAGTGTTGTAAATCATATAAAACAGAGGTATTCCTTCAATACAAGAAAACAATAAATAGAAAAGGAGATAAGATGACAAAAAGTAGGAAAACTATAATACCAATCACATTTGTGAGAACCGTAAATGTATGTCACAAAGAAAGTAGTTAAATACACTAGAATTTGGGCCCTTAGCCGCCAACGAACACTGTTGCGATACTTTAGATAATGCGAAGGAACAACAACTTCAATTAGATACTAATCATCAAACTTAAGGAGCATTACAATATAGTCGTGTTCTCTCAACAGCGAGAGTCTGTAATTAAAATTACAATTCGAAAAATAATAGATATTCTACCATTTCTTCTTACAATCGTCTTATTTTATAATCAGAAAGGGTAAAAGACAAACATGATCCCTCAGGATCTCCCGATCTTGAGGGATTTACAACCGATTGCTAACTTCAGACAATTTTCCTTTTTTGCGCTGATCCTCCTTATTCACTCTCAACCTTGTTGGAAACCAACTCGTTCCTTCCTTTTCTTGTTGGATTTTGTTGTTTCAACATGAGGGAACATCAATCGTTCCTTTTGTTATTTTCCTGGATAAGAAGGGAAAAAGTTAGCTAAATCATAACTGCAAATAATTCCTTCATTTTTTACCATAATTCCTCAATATATTAGCACATTAAGATATGGAAAAGATAAGAATCAAGGAAAAAGATGATGAGATTCATAGTAACTACATACCCATTTTGTAACTCAACACCAACATACCTATGTTTTCATATTTTATTTTGAATATCTTTTGCAGTTTTGGTTTGTAGTGTACAATTTAGTAGTTGGTTCAATTTTACAGCAACAAAAATAGGTTATAGGCTACAGTTAGTAAATTGAGTATGGGATCAACCCAATGGATAAGGCACATGGTTCACAGTGTTCTTTTCACCTCACAGGGATGATGCCATTTAGAGTCTTATTTTATAGTAATCAAAGCCAAACTTAGTCATTTCATTATGTTGATCAATTTGTAAGTTTTTTCTATGGTCTCTTGGAGATCAAGTCCTTATTCCTTAAAGAATGTAATATCACATCATTATTATCATTATATTAGGGGTTTACTAGTAATAAGGGGAAGTGTTAATTGATTTTCTACTGGGTTAAGAGAGTCTAGGGTCATGATTGGTCAATTCATGAATGTGGAGGTGTGTTGTGCAACTGCATTGTGCTTCTGCTGCAAGAAGGAGGCTTAGGGTTTGAAGGTTTGTGTACGGCCAAGAAGTTTTCTCATGCATTTGAAACATTGCATGTGCCATTCCATGCCATCCTAGTACCCTCAGCATGTTAGATGATGATTAGAGATAGTGTAATATTAGAGTGTTGCGCTTTTGCACCACACTTTCGGACAATCATGATATTTTCACCATATATCTTAAACCCTTTACCTATTTCCCATGAAATTTTTATAGTATATATACGGGGGTGAGAATAATACACTCACTTAATTTCAAGTAAATTCTTCATGGCTTTTGAGAAATGAGCCATCGTCATCTACAACAATTTTTATTATTTTCTTGAGATACCTGAGTAATATTTTGCTCAAAATTTGTGTCGATAAGGGTCATAATGATATTAACTTGTTGTAGCAAAATAAACTCAATCTCGCTTACTCTTTCGGAGATATTCAAAAAATACAAATGATGCTATTTTAGATAGTCAATTGTTTGACTACCAAATTTGACTTCAAACCTTGCAAGGCTGATTATGGTGATTATGAAAGGTGTCTTGGTTGTGTTGGACATCTGATATAATTCCATGCTCCGTGTAGGAAGTATGACACATCATGACTATGTTGCTAAAGGATCTCTAAGAAAACATCCAAATGAGGTGGGTCTTCCTATTTTATCATGGAAACCAAGGGTTTAGATATTCTTTAGGGGTTGATCGAGATCTCCATTATATTAATTTTGGTATAGTAGAAAATGTCGTATCTATTTATAATGTGAATATTGAATACTTTTTTACATTTTTTCATTATGGATACATGCCAAACTTATCCATTCAGTTTCATGGAATGCATTTAGTGATTCATTAAAATCTCTCAGAGAGTATTTTTTAAGATTTTGGTCATTGGTTACTATAGGATGCATCCATGAACTTAGCTATAAGGCATGGAACTGAGCTTCTAGGCTAGACAATTGCTTTGTATCTTTCTACTGATTAGTGCTCTCCTTACCGAGTTCTACTGTAAAGATAATATAAGTACACAATGAACTTGGGGAAGGAGGAGAAATTTTGGATGTGATTTTAATTTAGAGTGACCAAAATGAAGAGGCCCTTAGCTACAATGTAGTTAAAAGAAAAGAAGAAAGGCAAGAAGATACATTTTTCTCGAGAAGTGGTGGATGTCCCTAGAAATCCCCTCACTAGGTCTGCTCCAAAAAGTGTGCCGTTGGAGAAAAAAATTGAAGCAATGGAAACCATACTAGAAGATGAGGTTTTTGATGATAAATTCAAAGAGATTGCACAATTGCAAGAACAATTAAAGAATGCACGTATGGTTATTGCACATTTGCAGTAAGAAAAAAGGAAATTAAAGAAAGTTATTCTAAAAAAGATAGCTAAACATAATGAATATGTACCTGTGGCTAAAGCTACACTAGTTGTGACCAAATTAAAGGGAAAAGAAAAGGTAGTGAAATAATATATTAAGAATGTAGAAGTTCAAACAAATTGAGCTACCAGATCCTCATCTAGAAAGCTACAAATCTAAGAAGAGAAGACAATGCAATAAGAGGAAAGGACAGAGATAGATGAGGAGAAGCACAACTTTATAGGTTTAGAGGGAAAATGAAAGAGGCTCACAGGGATATTTTTGAGTTGAATCAACAAGATGAATGGTTAGAGAACAAATGGGTGATCTTTTGGACATCCATTAGCCAAAAATGGACAATGAAAAATATATGTTGAAGAGATCCCTTCTATTAAACATGCAAATGAAAAACGTATGCAGGAAAAATATTTCTATAAGGAAAGAATTAATAGCCACCAAACAATAGCTAAAAGAGATGTAGGGGAAATATAGAGACACATTGGACCTATTGGCTGAGGCAAGCAAAGTTTGAAAGATGGAATGGGTGAAATAACATAGTTTTGAAATTTTACTTTTGCCTAAAGTATGCTTGTTTATTGGTTTTAGGTTCCAAATGATAATATCTTTTATAAATTCCCTCTTGCAACAACATTTATTCATAATTATGAGGTTATTTTTGAAGAAGAGGATTTCACAAAATTTTGTGCCCTAGATAGCATTAGGGTTATGGTTTTTGATATGGAGATGAATATTTTTCATTTCGGTGAAGGAAGGCTTAAAAGGGATATTTTGTATGATTGTTGAAGTATTAGAATCATCAATGTGTGAAGCTCGACTAGAGACATCACTATCACTCAAACCTTGAAAACATATCGTGCCACATTTTTGCAACTCGCCATGTGTTTTTGGCTATAGATGAAAATGTTGAAGTTGGAGGCTTTGTGTGGTGAAAGAAATATTATAAGGGATAAATTATCCATGTACATGATTGTTCACACATTTTGGAGTCATAAGGCAACTCAATGATTGAACAGAGACATCTCAACAATGGAGCGTTGCATTTTCATGTTGCATTTTTGCATTTCAAAAGAATTAGGACGTTGTGTAGTGTCAACGTTGTGTTTTGAGATATACATCCTTTTGAACAAGTTAACCGAGTCAAAACTTGTTGTAATTTTTTTTTATGGTCTTAGTAATTGTAATAAAGAATTATTAACGCATAATATCATTTTGGGGTTGATAAATTAATGTAAAAATTCCTAGAAAATATCTAGTTAAGAAATACCTAACTTTTAGAAATATTTTCTATTTTCATTGTAGAAGTTAGAAATGGAAATCCTAATGAGGAATTCCACCCCTAGAGGTGGGAACTGACTCGTTTTATTATACTATGATGTGAATGTAATTGCGTAAAGTTTTATTTAGGTTCAGGACAAAGGAAATTGTGTACTACACTCTTTTTTATATAATTTTAGAGTGAATGAAATACATAGGTGGAATTTACAGAGATTCTTGTGTTAGTATGCTTTGGAGATGTGACTTATTTCTTTGTAAGTTATCTTCTATGAAAATCATGCTTTGAAATGTATCCTATTATTTAGTTAAACAAATATCTGATTTATAATTCACTCCAAATAGTGCTCTATCTTAGTTTACTGGACCTCTATGTTTTCTGCTAAAAACATAGTTAGGATTCATCTTGATGCTTGATGCTCTCTTTGTCATTTTCCATTTTTATTCAACCCATCCTCCTACAGAGAATTCAGACTAAAAATATCTAAATATACTACCTAATTCACCTCTATAGAAGCTCAATTTTCTCTTCATTTCATCACTAGAAACATAATTAGGTAGACATGACTCCATGCCCAACAGATCTGTCCCTTTTCCTACCAGAAAATATCTGAAAATTCATACCTTACTAAGCACCATACCTAGCCTAAAATAAGAGTAGTTGAGAATTATAAAGAGAGAGAGACCTCTATAAAGCTATAAGGACTAGATTATAGCTTACAAGTGGTTATGTGGTTACTTCAAATTTTATCTCCTCATCCTAGGGAAAATTATAGAGTGCTAACATTGTGACGTTGTTGTTGGGGAGTGAAAGGTTCCATATTCCCTAGGAAAGGCCATAAAAGTTTCAAATCTGAATATTAATGGTGGAAGATAGTCAGGCACATGAAGGTTCTATCATTCACCTGACTACTCCAATAAAATTTCAACCTGATCCAAAGACTCCATCGACAGCAGGATCTAGATATTAGTGTTTTACTAGGTACTCTATTAGTTCAATATGGATCACAGATATGAAATGTATGCTCTTATGCATTTCATTCATACTCTACGATTTCCAAATGGCATGTCTTGTGTAGATTCGCAAACTTATTTTCCAAGATTTAAATATCATATAGGATACGATGTTGCTCTTCGCTTGGTTAAATTTCACATGCATGTGCATAGACTTAAGGTTCAATTTCATTAAGTCTGCATGATGAAGATGTTTATGGTTTGGAGGAAAAAGAGAGATTTTGGTATGAATTTTTCCACTTACTAGTCTATATTTCCTTAAATATTTCCATTTAGTTTTTTTTTTAGCAATACAAAGAATTTGATCTTTCTTTGTCATTGGTTGAGAACCATCATGGAAATTTTCAGTGTTTCACTGAAAATTTGGAAAATTTGTATGAAGATAATGAGATGATGGATGAGGAAATTTTATAGGGCATTTATGACAATCCTTTTCAACATCAAGAATAAATGATAGTGGCTACATTTCAAGATATTCAGAAAAAATTCTAATAGACAAAGGTAAATCCTTTTGTTGAAAATGAAGTAAATTGTAATCTTTATGTTGAATCTCATGTCTTTTCTCCTAAGTTTGACAGAAATATTCAACAACCTTGTCAATTTGTAAGTATCTAAGAAGAAGGTGAATATATTAATTTTAGTTATTCTTCATCTTATTCATTTTCTAAATATTTATTTCAAAAAAAAATTATGTGAAAATTAGAGTTTTGAATTTGCATGCATAACGCTTTAGACAGTTAAATTATTCGAACTGATTATTACAAAAAGTTTCATGAAAATACTGAAGAACAACAGGTTTCTATAAATCCCTTGGATGCTACATAAATTGTTCATCATATTTCATCTTTTCAGTCGTTAAATTTAGAAATTTTAATGAAGCAAGAAAATATTCTTATTGATATACATGAAGGGTCATTTCTAGACATTTTTGTTATTCAATATTGGCTACCTCAATTGAATGTTTACAAAGACACACAAGTATTTCTCTTGAGCTTCATGATAGGAAAGAAAATATCGATTCCATTCTATTTAAGGATAATCAACTCCATCATACAGAGCAATATGCATTTAACCATGAAGGATATGTTGGTATATTTCTTCATTATCGATTAAAGGTAGTTATCCTTGATTTTCAAGATCCTTTTAAAAGCATGTTAGAATTGTTGGTCAAGGTAGATGTTGTTTCGTTAACCACTACAGAGATTAGATTGAGTTTTAGGTTTAAGTCGCTTCTTCCCTTTAATGTTCCAACTTTTATCTTGTTGAAGCATAATCAAGCAGTCAAATTATGTGAGCGGGTACTTGATTAGCTTTACTGGAAATTTCAGATCAGTTTATTCAACACTTCTACTCAACAAAGTAAGATAAGTACGAAATGGTGTGCAATAAGATTTATTTCCAATAATCTCTTTTATCACATGTGTTTTAATATTGAAGTCTGAACATATTCTTCAATTTCAGTTTGTAGCAGAGTTTTTAGTTTTCCATGTACAATTTGGGATTTGGTTTAGTTTCAGATCATAAACAAGTTACATGCTACAATTAGAAAATTGAGTTTGGGATCAACTCAATTTATAAGACACATGGTCTATGGTTTTCTTGGCACCTCCCACGGAGTATGTCATCCACATTGGAGCCAATGTTAGAGTCCTATTTTATAGTAATCAAAGTCAGTCTTAGTCTTTTCATTATATTGATCAATTTGTAAATTTTCTACTCTGATCTATTGGAGATCAAGTCCTTATTCCTTAACGAATTTTAGATAATATCATTAGTATCATTATATTAGGTGTGTATGAGTAATAACAGGAAGTGGTCATTGACTTCCTAAAATATCGGGTTAAGAGTTTTTAGGGTCATGATTGGTCAAGTCATGAATACAGAGGTGCGTTTCACAATTGCATTATGCTTCTACTCCAATCTGAACGGTTTAGGTTTGAAGGTTTGTGTACTCCCTAAAATTTTTATCATGGGTTTTAAATGTGGTATGGACCATTCCATGCTAACCTAGTACCCTCAACATGTCAGATGATGATCGGAGATAGTATAAGTTTGGAGCATTGTGCTTTTACATAGTCATCGTATTTTCACCATATCTCATAAACCCTATACCTATTTTCCGTGAAGTTTTAAAGTATATGCATGGGGGTGAGATGAATAATCTCACTTAATTTTAGGCCAAAATGATTCATGATTTTCGATCTCCCACCATTTACAACCATTTTTGTATTTTCTTGAGATGTGTGAGTGAAATTTAGGCCAAAATTCATCTGGAGAAGGGTTATAATGATATTAACTTGGTTTCAAAAACATGGCTCAATTTTGGTTGTCATTTAGCAAATATTAAAATACTTTCATTGCAGTTTTAGAGAGTCAATTCTTTGACAAACAAATCTTACTTGAAAATTCAACCAATTTCTATGATTATGACAAGTGTCCTGGTTGTGCTGGAGGTACGGTGCAATTGCACATTGTGTGGAGGGCGTATGACACATGATGAATATGTTGAAAAAAGATCTCTGATAAAACATATGAATGAGATAGGTATTCCTATTTTATCATGGAAACAAAGGCTTTAGATATGGTTAGGCATCTCTCAAGATCTCCATTATATTCATTTTGATATAGTAGAAAATGTAGTATATATTTTTTAAGTGGAGACTAAATACTTGCTTACATTTCCTTTATGGATGCATGCCAAAATTATTGATTTGGTGTTATGGAATGCAACTGGTGATTCCTTATCATATCTCATCGATTATTTTGTAAGAGTTTGATCATTGTCTACTAGAGAATGCATCCATGAACTCAGTTGTAAGCCATGGAGGTGCAATTGTCCCAGTGTCTGAGCTTGTAGGAAAGACAATTTCTCTGTATTTTGCTTCTCATTGGTACCCTCCTTACTAAGTTTCACTCTAAAGATAATAAAATGTACACAATTTTTGTAGTGATTTTCATTCCTAATGACAAAAATGAGGAGGCCCTCAGCTACCATGTAGTAAAAAGAAAATAAGAAAGGTAAGAAGCTACATTTTTCTCCAGAAGTGGTGCAGGTCCCTAAAAATACCCTCACTAGCTCTCCTGCAAAAAGGCTACCCTTGGAGAAAACATTTGAAGCCATGGAAACCATAAAAAAAGAAGATGTTATTGATGATCTAGTCAAAGAGATTGTACAATTGCAAGAACAGTTAAAGAAGGCCCACCTGGTTATTGCAAACTTGCAACAAGACAATGTGAAATTAAATAAAGCTATTTTAGAAAATATAGCTAAACCTAGTGAAGATGTACCCCTGGCTAAAGCTACACCAATTGCGACCAAATCCAAGGGAAAATAAAAGGGAGTGAAGGAAGATAGTAAGAAGGGAGAAGTTGCAACAGCTTGAGCTACCAGATCCTCATCTAAAAAGCTAAAAATCCAAGGAGAGAAGACAATCCAAGAAGAGGAAACGAAAGAGATAGATGAGGGGAAGAACACCTTTAAAAAGTTGATAAGGAAATTGAAGGAGGGTAATAGGGATATTTTTGAGCTCAAGCAGTAGGATGAAATGGACAGAAAATAAATGAGTGATCTTTTCGACATCTATCTACCAACAATGGACAGTGCCAAATATATGTTGAAGAGATCCCTTCCATTACATGGGAAAATGAAAAACGTATGTAGCCAAAATATGTCTATGAGGAAAGAATTAAGAGCCATCAAATGACAGTTAAAAGAGATGCAGGAGAAATATAAAGGCAAGTTGGACCTATTGGCCGAGGCAGCCACAGTTTGAATGTTACAATGACTGAAATAACATTTTGTGGCCTAGGTAGCATTAGGTTTATGGTTTTTGATATGGAGATCAATTGTTTTCATTTTTGGTGAAGGAACACTTGAAAGGGGTATGTGGCATGATTATTGAAGTATTACCGTATCAACAATGTGTCTAGCTTGACTAGAGACATCACTATCACTCAAACCATGAAAATAGATGGCGTTGCATTTTCAAACTGGCACTCCGTTTTTGGCTATATATGAAACTGTTGAAGTGTGAGGCTTTCTGTGGTGAAAGAAATATTATAAGGGAGAAATTATCCATTTACAGGCTTGTTCACACATGCTTAAGTCATTAGGTAGCTCAGGGATCGACCAAAGACATCTTAACCACAAAGCGTTGCATTTTCACGTTGTATTTTTTTATTTGTGGAGAATTAGGAGGTTGTACAGAGTTGGCGTTGTGTCTCGATAAAGACATCCTTTTGAGAGAGTTAGGCAGTAAAAACTTGTTGTGATATTTGTATCATCTTAGTAATTGTACTAAAGCATTTAGTGACTCATAAGATCATTTTGGGGGTGAGAAATTAATGTAAAAATGCTTAGAAAATGTCTAGTGACGCAGTCCCTAGTTTTTAGTCTATTTATTATGTGAATGTAATTGATAAAAGGGTTGGTCAAGTTTAGTTGAAATGACATTGTATGCTGCAATTTTTTTTATATAATTTTACAGTGAATGAAAGACAGAGGTGGAATTTATAGGGATTCTTGTGTTAGATTTGTGCGAAGACGTTCCTTCTTTATCTGTAAGTTATATTATATGAAAATCATGATTTGAAATGTATCCTCTTTTTTAGATAAAAAAATATTTGATTCATTATTCACTCCAAACAATGCTCCATTTTAGTTGCTAGAAATCTATGTTTTCTGCTAAAATGATAGTTAGAATTCATCTTGATGTTTGATGTTGTTTTTGCCATTTTCCATTTTTCTTCAACTCATCCTCCTAAAAAGAATTTAGACTAAAAATCTCTAAAGAGACTACCGACCTCGCCTCGGTAGAAGCTCCACTTTCTCTTCATTTCATCACTATAAACATAATTAGGTAGACATGACTCTATGCCCAATGGATCTTTGTCTTTTCCTACTAGCAAATCTCTGAAAATCCATACCTTACTAACCACCATACCTAGCCTAAAATAAGAGTAGTGTAACATTCTAAGCAGAGGTCCCTCTCTAAATATAGAAGGGCTAGATTCTAGATTACAAGTGGCTTTGTTGTTATCTATGATTTTCTCTCCTCAACCTAGGGAAAATTGCAAAGTGCTAACATTGTGGCGTCATTGCCAGGGAGCGAAAGGTTCCATCTTCCCAAGGAAAGATCGTCAAAGTTTCAGATGTGATTTTTGATGGTGTACAAAAATTAGACACGTGAATGTTGTGTTGTTCACTTGGAAACTCCAATCAAATTTCAACCTGATCCAAAGGATCCACTGACACCAAGATCGAGAAATCAGTGTTTTACTAACAACTCTATTGGATCAAGATGGATCAAATATATGCAATGAGTGCTCCTGTGAATTACATTCATGTTCTAGGATCTCCAAATTACATGCCTTGTGTAGATTAGTAGACTTATTTTCCATTATTTAAAGATCAGGTAGGAGACGATGTTGCTCTTCAGTTGGTTAAATTTCATATGCATGTGCGTAGACTTAAGCTTCAATTTCATGAAGGCCACCAAATGATGATGTTTATAGTTACCTCGCAGGAGAAAGGGAGATATTGGTATGAAGGTTTTCCACTTGCTACTCTATATTCCCCTGAAGATTTTCATTTAGTAATTTTTTCAGAAATACAAAGAATTTCATCCTTCTTTGCCATTGGTTGAGAATTGTTGTCGACATTTTGAGAGTTTCATTGAAAATTGGAAAACTTGTATGAAGTTAATGAATTCATGGATGAGGAAATTTTAGAGGCCATTCATGATAGTGGTTTTCAACATCAATAAGAAATGTTAGAGGCAATTCGTCAAGATATTCAGAAAAAAAATTTCCAACACACAAAGGTTTCTTCTTTCGTTGAAAATGAAGTAGATTGTAATCTTGATTTTGAATCTCATTATTTTCTCCTCAATTTTTATGGACATATTCAACATCCTTGTTAATTGCTAAGTAGCCAAGAAGAATATGAAGATACTCATTTGAGTTTCTCTTCAGCTCATTCATTTTCTAAATCTTTAGTTCAAGAACAAGTTTGTGAAAATCAGAGTTTTAAATTTGCATGAATAAAATCTTATAGTGAAATTATTCCAAATGATAATTACTAGAAGTTGCAAGAAAATACTTAAGAAAAATAGATCATTATAAATCCCTTGGATGGTACAAAAATTTTCATGAAATTTCATCTTTTCAATTCTTAAATTTAGAATTTTAATGTAACAAGAGAATATTCTTGTTGATATAGATGAAGGATCATTTGTAGACATTTTTTTTTTCAATATGCGGTTACCTCAAATGAATATTTAAAAGGACACACAATTATTTCTCCCGAGCTTAATGATAGGAAAGAACATCTTAATGCCATTCTATTTGAGGATAATCAATTCCATGATATAGAGAAATCCACATTTAACCATGAAGGAGATGCTAATCTATTTCTTCATTATCAGGAAAAGGTTTTCATCCCTAATTTTCAAGATCCTTCTACAAGCCTATTACAATCTTTAGTCAAAGTAGGTCATGCTTTTTCCACCAGTGTAGAGATTGTATTCAATTTGAGTTTTGAGTTTCCTATGCCATTTAATGTTCCAGTTTTTATCTTCTTGAAGCACAATCAAGAAGTCAAATTATGTAAGAAGCTACTTTATTGTCTTTACTAGAAGTTTGAGATCACTTGATTCAACACTTGTGCTCAACTAAATAAGGTAAGTAGGAATGGTGTGCAATAATATTACTTGAAAAGAATAGCTTTGAGCCCATGTGTTTTTAGATTGTAGTTTGAACATATTTTTCAGTTTTATTTTGAAACAAAGTTTTCAGTTTGCAGTGTACATTTTAGGATATAATTCAGTTTCAGAGCAGAAGCAGGTTACAAGATACAGTTAGAAAATTGAATTTGGAATCATCCTAATGGATAAGGCACATGTTATACGGTGCTATTGGTACCTCACAGAGAGGATTCCATACCCATTGGAGCCAATGTTAGAGTCCTATGTTATATTAATCAAAGCCAAACTTAGCCTTTTCATTATGTTGATCAATTTTTAAAGTTTTTGCTATGATATCTTGGTGATAAAGTCGTTAGTCCTTAAAGAATTACATATCATGTCATTAATATAGTTATATTAGGGGTGTATGAGTAATAAGGGGAAGTGGTCATTGATTTCCTAAAATATTGTGTTAACAGAGCCTAGGGTCATGATTGGTCAAGTCATGAAGATGGAGGTGTGTTGCGCAACTGCGATCCACTTCGGCTGCAAGAATAAGGTTTGGGATTTGAAGTTTTTTGTATGGCCTAAAAGTTTTCTCGTGGGTTTGAAATGTTGTACGGATGATTCCATGTCATCCTAATACCCTTAACATGTCATATGATGGTTGGAGATAGTACAAGATTGGAGTGTTGTGCTTTCACACACTCACCATATCTTGACCATATCTCTTAAACCATGTACCCATCTTCCATAAAGTTTTTAGAGTATATGAATGAGGGTGAGATGAATAAGTTCGATTCAATTTATGTCAAAATTCTTCATAGTTTTTTAGAAATGATCTACTACCATATACAACCATCTTTATATGTTATTGAGATCTGTGAGTCGGATTTAGCTCAAAATTTGTGTGGAGAAGGGTTATAATGATATTAACTTGATATCAAAAAATAAGATATATCCACCTTACCATTTAGGAGATATTCAAAAAATTCAATCACTATGCTTTTGGACAGTCTTCTATTTGACCAACAAATCTAACTTCAAACCTTACAAAACCGATTTTGATGATTATGACAAGTGTCCTGGTTATACAGGAGGTGGGGTTTAATTTTGTGCTGAGTGGAGGGAGTATGGCACATCATTAATATGTTGCCAAAAGATCTTTCATAAAACCTCTAAATGAGGTGGGTCTTCCTATTTTATCATGGAAGAAAAGGCTTTATATAAGCTTAGGGCATGCTCTAGATAACCATTATATTCATTTTGGAACAATACAAAATGTAGTATCTATTTTTAATGTGGAGACTGAATACTTGTTTACATTTTTCTTATAGATGCATTCCAAACTTATCCATTCATTTTAATGGAATGAAACTGGTGATTCCTTAGCATCTCTCAGTGAGGATTTCGTAAGAGTTTTGTTATTGGCTACTAGAGAATACGCCCGTGAACTTAGCTGTAAGGTGTGGAGGTGAAAATGTCCTAGTTTTTGAGCTTGTGGGCAAGACCACTACTCTGTACTTTTTTGCTTATTGGTGCCCTCCTTACCAAGTTCCACTCCAAAGATATACAGGTACATAATGAAATTAGGGAAAGAGGAGAAGTGTTTGAAGTGATTTTCATTCCCGGTGACCAAAACGAAGAGGCCCTCAACTATAGTGCAGTCAAAAGAAAAGAACAAATTCATGAAGCTTCATTTTTCTCCAGAAGTGGTGGGTGTCCCTAAAAACCACCTCACTTGGCTTGCTACAAAAAGGATTCCCTTGGAGAAAACATTTGAATCCATGGAAACCATAGCATAAGATGAGGATGTTGATGATAAATTCAAAGAGATTGCACAATTGCAAGAAGAGTTAAAGAAGTCCCATATGGTTATTACATAGTTGTAGCAGGACAATAACAAATTAAATAAAGCTATTCTAGAAAAGACGGATAAACCTAATGAAGATGTACCAGTGGCTAAAGCTACACTAGTTGTGACCAAATCCAAGGTAAAATAAAATGTAGCGAAAGAATAGATTAAGAAGACAGAGGTTCCAAAAACTATAGCTACTAGATCCTCGTTTAGAAATCTACAAATCCAAGAAGAGAAGACAATACAAGAAGAGGAAAGGATAGAGTTAGATGAGGGGAAGCACAATTTTAACAGGTTGTGAAGGAAAATGAAGGAGGATCACAGGGAGATTTTTTAGCTCAAGCAGTAGGATGAAATGGATAGAAAAAAATGAGTGATCAACTAGTAATGGACAATGCCAAATATACGTTGAAGAGATCCATTCCTTTATAAAAAAAAAAGAAAAACGTGTGCAGGAAAAATATTTCTATGAGGAAATAATTAAGAGCCACAAAAAAAAGTTAAAAGAGATTAAGGAGGATGATAGCGGCAACTTCGACCAATTGGCTGAGGCAATCAAAGTTTGAATTCTAGAAGGGGTGAAATAACATAGTTTTGATTTTTTATTTTTTCCTAAAGTATGCTTGTTTATGGGGTTGAGGTTCTTGGTGATAATGTCTTGTATAAAGTCCATCTTGCAACCACATTTAGTTATAATTTTGAAGTAATTTTTGGAGAAGCATCTTTCACAACATTTTGTGCGCTAGCTAGCATTAGGGATAGGGTTTTTGATATGGAGATGGATATTTTGCATTTTTGGTGAAGGAAGGCTTGAAAGGGGCATATGGCATGATTATTTAAGTTTTAGCATCATCACCAACAATGTGTAGCTTTAAAAAAGACATGACTATCATTAAAACCATGAAAACAAATGGCACTACGCTTTTGGAATTTGCGCTACATTTTTTTCCATAGATGAAAATGTTGAAGTTCGAGGCTTTATGTGGTGAAACAAATCTTATAACGGGGAAATTATCTTGGTAAAGTATTGTTCACAGATCGTGGAGTCATCAGGAATCTCAAGGATCGACCAAAGACATCTCAACCATGGATTGTTGCGTTTTCGTGCTGTGTTTTTGCATTTCTAGAGAATTAGGAGGTTGTGCAACACCAACACTGTGTTTCGAGACATACATCCTTTTCAATGAGTTAGCTAAGTCAAAATTTGTTGTAATTTCTTTTTATGGTCTTAGTAATTATAAGAAAACATTTATTGACTCATAATATTAATTTGGGGCTGAGAAATTAATGTAAAAATGATTAGAAAAGATCTAGTTAAATGGTCCCTAGCTTTTAGAAATCTGTTCTATTTTCATTGCAAAAGTTAGAAACTGAAATCCTAATGATGAATTCAACCCTTAGAGGTGGGAACTAACTCATTTTAGTCTGTTTATGATGTGAATTTAATTGATAAAATGGTTGTTTGGGTTTAGGAGGAAGGATATTGTGTAGTACACTCTTTTTTATTCTTGTGTTAGTTTGCTTTGGAGATGTGCCTTCTTTCTTTGTAAGTTATCTTCTTTGGAAATCGTTCTTTGAAATGTATACTCTTATTTAGTTAAACAAATATTTCATTTAGAATTCACTACAAGCATTGATCTGTTTTAGTTTGCTACAAATCTATGTTTTCTGCTAGAATGACAGTTTGAATTCCTCTTGATGCTTGATGCTCTTCTTGTCATTTTCCCTTTTTGTTCAACTCATACTCCTACAATGAATTTAGACTAAAAATTATCTAAAGATACTACCTACCTTACCCCTATAGATGATCTATTTTATTTTCATTTTGTCACTTGAAACATAGTTAGATAGACATGACTCCATGTCCATGGATTTATCTCCTTTCCTACCAACAAATGTCTGAAAATTCATACCCTACTAAGCACCATAACTAGCCTAAACTCTAAGTAATTGAACATTGTAGACAGAGAGAGCCCTATGTAAATCTAGAAGGGCTAGATTCTAGCTTACAATTGGTTTTTTGGTTACCTCTGAATTTCTCTCCTCAACCTAAGGAAAATTATAGAGAGCTAAACTAACCTCCCCATTTTGCAAGTTATGGGATGGTTGATCTTCTTGCACAAGTTTGACAGACTTGACACAACCATCAGTAAGGCTTTTTGTAGCATGTTTGATGGAAACATAACTATAATTAGAACCCTAGTGATAAGAATTTCTATAGAGTTTATCTCACATACAACCGCGCTTTCTTGAGAGGCCGAAGAATGGTTTAAAAATGTGGAGGTAGAACATGTAGCTTGGTAGTGCTTCATCATAGACCTGAATTACAATGATAATTGGAAGCAACATGCACCAAGGAATAACATTGCTGACAGATGGAGAAAACGTGTCCATGTATTATAGATGTTTTTTCACGTGCAAAGGATGTTACTCTATGACCTTTATCTACCATGTTCCACTCCTACATTTCGAATCATGTCAATCAAAAAAATTTCAATTTTTTCTTCTTAAGGGACTAAGTAAAATGTTGAGGGGTGTGCACACGATATTGTTTTGCAAGTCAGATATAAGTTGTATCATTAAGGCTTGATGAAAATCCTTGTTTCAGAGGAATTAAGTATAAGAGGTACAAATTGGAATGATTATCTTTTTATTCATAAGTTTGGGAATCGCATGCATGTCATCAATATTTAACGACAATGATATGAGGGTTTTATAGTGAAGCTAAGAGACATTAGTTCAAAATATGTTGAAAGTGAAAAGCTCAATTCGAAGAGGAAGTGAATGGTTTCTGAATAAAATAAAGAGGAACTGCAGGAGGGCATAGTATTAAAGGTACCGACACCAATGCAAACTCATATAATAAGCAGAGGGATATTGAAAAGGAATTATGCCCCCCTGCTTCAAATTATTCTCTACAATTTTTAATCCCTCAAATTTCCCTATCAAGTAATGAATCTAATTTAGGGTAGAAATCAATATATTGGGATGAATAAGTTCGAGTTTCAATTGAAGTATAAACCCCCCCAAGCGAAAACCCTACATAAGAAATCCCTGTGGCAGAGGAAGTAAACTGTAAAATAAGAGACAAGGGATATATCCTTGGGAAGGGATTTGTCTCCAAGAAAGGAAATTTTTTAGACACTATAATAGACTATTAATAGGAGTAGAGAGAACTCTATACATTCAGACACGCCATCTAGCCAGAAAGACGATGCAGGTTTCACTTTCACAAAGTTAAGGGGAGCTTGATCCCTCACTAGAAGGGATATCCTGGATGAGAAGGAAGGCTCTTAACTAAATATCCCCTACATATGGAACCTAGTTGAAAGATTGATCCTCACATAGAAAGTAATCATGTATATAGAGTTCACACATTAGGTGTTGGTTCAAGGTATTGTGACTCTTCAGGATAAAAAAGTATTCTATTATTTCTTCTATTATATTGTTGATTTCTTGATGAATGCTTTCTAAACAAAAGAATAAATATTGTTCATGGAGGAACAATGCACAGATGTGAGCAGGGTTTCGACAAGCCATTACCTGCTACACTAGAATGAACATTTCTTCCTTATCAACCTTTAGTAGTTGAACCAACTCTTCTAGTTCCTCAATTTACTTCTCCTACTTCCATTTCTCTTTCTCTATATGGTCCATGTAGTTAGTAACTATTTTCATGGCTTTCTCATGAATTCCCCTCACTCCTTCCTGGTGGGCTTCCATGGGAATGGTCCCCCATTGAAGGCAGGAGGCAGTCACCTGCCATTTATGAAAAAAATCTTGTGACTTGATCAAACGACAAAATGACTCTATTTGTGTAGCCACAAAGGTTGTCGGTCTATCGTTAGTCTGCACTACTACTGAAATGGTTTCAACCCCAGGTTTCATAGCATTCTTCCTGTGCCCCCTAACTTCTCTCCGTAAGCATAAAACCTACTTCCTTAACTTGATGATTTCTATTTTTACCTACATGTTTTCTTTGAGTTGTAACAGGTGCCTTCCTTAAGAAGAGGCCTTCTTTTTTCACATTTCTTGATAAATTCTTGTTTGACAGTGACTTTCTCCACTGGTCTCATAGCTAGTGTGGGGTTTGACAGATTGACATCAAAAAATTCACCAACCGGCTATTGCTTTATCCTGATTTTCTCTATTTATTACTTAACTTGGGGAACAACACGAACACCTTCTTCTTTAGGTCTAGGGATCTCCACATCTTCCCTTGGTGGCTCTATAATTACTACACTACTTTTTTTGGTAGTGCCTTCGGTACCCTTTTCTTGCGACTACTCTGTTGCCCAAGAATACCCTTTATTCTACTCAAAAAATGTTTCTAGCCCTTATGGGGAGGCTTCAACAACAACACTCTCCTCTAATGGCCTTGTGGAGATAGTATTTGCCACAATTTTTCAATTTATCCTTTAGTCGGTGCTGGTTCTTGTGTGGCAGTGCCGACCACCAATCCCTCAATTTGTCCAATTTGTTCATCAGTCAAAACTAGTTCTTGTCTAACAGTGTTCACAATGGTGCCTATAACCACCCTGATAAACTTTAAGATCGGGGGAGAGGCTTTTTCTTTCACCTGGTATCTAGGAGAATGAAATTTCCTTGCCCCTCTTAGAAAAGATGCAAGAAGCGGAGAATGAAGGATATTTTCTTCAATTTCCATTCTCTCAGTGCCTACTATCTCAGGTGCTCCTTCTCCTTCCCCTATATTCAATAGTTGGTTTGTGCTCCTTTCTTCTTTCTTTGCCTATGCTTCCACCAATTTTTCCTCCTCCTTAGCAGTTGACACTGGTTCTTGTGGAACAGTTTCAACTGTGACCCCTGTTTCTTCCAAGGGTTCCTCATTCACTCGAGAACATGATGCTGGTTCTGATGTATCAGGACCACCTTCAACTTCATCCAACGGTTGCTTAATTTCTTGGACAGGTGATACTGGTTCTTATGTGTCAGCACCACCTGCAATTTCATCCAAGGGTAGTGATTCTCTCCTAAATTGGTAGTTGAAGCTAGTTCTTGTGGAGTAGCATCAACCGCATTCTCTTCTATCTCCATTGCTTCTACTCCACTGGGCCAGTAGCCGACAATGGTTCTTATGGAACAACGTCATCTATGGTCTCTTATTCTTCCACCAATAAATATTCCCCATCCTCCTTTGTAGGCATCATACCCCCATGTTCTTCCTCTGCTAGCATGGTGAATTATGGAAAAGGCACAAAATTTTAAGACAGAGCATGTACTACCAATACTTTGACCAACCCATGATTTGTAAGGACCTCTAATTCTTGTTGAGACTGATGAGAAGAATGCGACATTAGCTGAAGAATATTCCATACAAAATATGGCATATCTAAAGAATGAACCTGCATATGCCGGAACTAAAGGCATGCAAGAAGATTTAAATGATATTTAAGCACACCTTCACAAGTAATATACCTCATGACAAAATATGAAACCTTAGCCCATGGGTTCAGTAAATACTTTCGATCATACCCCCTACCCTTTTGAACCGTTTTTTCTCTAGCCCACAAAAATAATTTTAGGAACTCTGATGAAGGAGATTTCTGAGAAAACAATTTCTTCCCCCTTTGTGGCAACCCACTGACAGTCGAAATTACTTCCTCTATGACGCAAATACCCAACATACAAATCCTACAATGATTCCCATCCAATTTTAATATGAATTTGATTGTGATAGCTTCATTAAATCTTTGCAACCTCTCGAAATACACATGCAATCGTACATCCAAAAATACCTACCATACGTCTCGATTGCATCGAACCTACACTAGTTCATGCCTAAAAACTTTCCCACCTATTCTCTAGTTGCTTAGTAACAACAATTGTAGTAACAACGAGACCATTGAGGAAGAGTGTTGGTTGGGAAATTTGTGGTGATAGGGTTGTGGTGGAAATGGGGTGCGTTGATTGTGAAATCTAGGAAGATACTGGGGAAATATGGAAAAATCCATAGCAGATTATGGTAAAAATGAGTGGAAATGATGATGATCATTTCACAGCATTGGAAAGGATCGTCCATTAATAAATTGTGCTTATTTCAAGTCCCGATGCATATAGGTAACTGTGTGAATTATGGTGGGGGTCGTGGAGTATACGCGCTAGCACAAGGTTCAATGGTGATAATGACAAGTCATTATTACAATTTAATTATGGCATATTTGAATTTATTATAATACCTCCCCCCAACTAAGGGATCACTGTCCACGAAAATGTTGAGTGATTCCAAATGAATTATGATTCAAATTCTCAACGTTGATTGGGGACATACCTAGCGACTTACCTTGACGGAGTAACAACAACGAGGGAGTAAAAACATTGGAGCGAGTAACAACATCCAGGGAAAATTTTAAGAACAAACATAGATTTATTATGTATAATAAATGGGTGAATCCCCATGATACATAGGAAGAAAAGGAGATGATTTTATCACGAATATAATATGTATATATATATTTTTCGTGAATCTCTCACCAGATTATATTATCTTGTAAAGTCATGGTGAATCTTTCACTGAATTATAAAATCTTGTAAGATCTTCGAAAATATTTCACTGAATAATAAAACATTGTGAAGTCTTGGTGAATGTTTTGTTAATGTATGAAACCCTATATGATAATAATAAAACATATTCATTAAACTGTAATATAATAACATACATGTTTGTAAAAAAAGAAACATAATTTTCACTTCCTACAAATAATGTTGCAAGTTTTAGTGGCCATGTTTTTCATGGTAGGAGAGATTAATGTTTTCTCTACCACTTTTTCCAAGCTATCAAATTCCTTTCTTATTCCATATACTCCAACCAAAAGATACAAAAAAAACACATCAAGTTTGTTTACCCCAACATGCCAACAACTAGCGAGCCCCAACTATATAATATAATGAAGTAGTAGGTATCCCAAAGGCCTGAAGGGGATCTAATGGAAAGAAGTGACCATTGTCAGAAGCCTTCCAATCAATACATAAATATATAAATGTAGATTTATTATTATTTTAATTGTAAATCTTCAATTAAATAATAAAATTTAATTACTTCTCTTCCAATCTAAATTTCTTATTAGCATAATTCACGACCTTCTTACCATTTTTAATAGTGTTGTAACATGTTGATTAATCTCCTTTTTGGTGCACAATCTCCACCTTTTATGACAATATGGTGCAATGACCAAACCCTTACAGATCATTATGACAAACTAACAATAGCAAAGAAGATGAAAGGTTGTACAAACCAATATATTTTTCAAACAACTAATACAAGATCAATACCTTAACTTTTTCATGAAGATATCATATTGAGAATGTTTGAAAAATGGTGGGAAATCTGGGTAGCGACTATCTCTCTTCTGCCGGGGTGATGCGGAAAGAGTAAAGATTTCATTGTTTTGATTTTTTTTGTTAAATCAGAAAAAAAAATATTAATGGAGATATCAGTATTTTTTACTAAATTTTGTGAAGGGACTAAACGTAGCTTTAACCATTCACCTTAAGATTTTTTTTACAATATTATTTCCTAAGTCTATTTAATGTCTTCATTATCATAACAAACCAACGTATATCCATCTTAACTCCACATCTACCAATCTTAGAGGGATGCAATCTATTTATCCCTCCTAGCACTTGGCAGACCCGAAATTAAGATGGATATAAGATTATAGAATTTCCCCTTTAAATAGTCTATGCTCACATGAATACCATAGTATTACCATGGGTCAATAACATGGGTTATCATAAACCTGGAGCTTAAAAACTGCTATTAGTAATTTCTAAAATTTAATAAAATTAAGAATTGATTTTTATGTTATTTTTTTATTTTAACCAAGTTAAAATGTTTAAGTGACATTAAATTACAA
Organism: Pinus taeda; assembly: GCA_000404065.3. NCBI lineage: Eukaryota > Viridiplantae > Streptophyta > Pinopsida > Pinales > Pinaceae > Pinus > Pinus taeda. The sequence continues at coordinate 121,500 of APFE031682097.1, read as the reverse complement.
GATCCATTTTTACTCTTGATCTACGAAGCCCAGAGAGGGATCAAATATTTTTTCACTCTGTGTTAGTTTTGATATCAGGATATTTGATCCACAGTAAACATGGATCTCTAGTTTATTTCCCCACTTTAAATAGGCTACATTCCATGTGAATACCATGGGTCAATACCATGTGTGATCTTTATTTTTATTAATACTAATATTAGGGTTAATAATGTCTTTTTGCATGGTATTAATAATAATTTGGCCCATGGTATTTGGCCCATAGGCTTCACCTAAACACAACACATTTTTTGAGTGTTCATAAATATAAGGTGGCTTATGGAGTAAATATAAAAAAAAAATATTTATTTACCATGCTTCTCGTTTATTTATATTTTTATTAATTTACCATACCTCTTTTATAAATATGGTATTTGGCCCACATGATTCAATTAAATAAAACATCTTTTTTGAGCCTTCTTAAATAGAAAGAGGATTATGGACTAAATATAGAAAGAGGTTTTATTTATTTACCATACCTATAGTTTATTTACATTTATATTTATTTACAACTTGCGTGTTCATAAATATAAGGTGACATATGGAGTAAATATAAAAAAAAAATTCTTTATTTATCATACCTCATTTATTTATATTTTTATTAATTTACCATACCTTTTTTATGAATATGGTAGTTGGACCATAGGATTTGCTTAAATGAAAGCTCGTTTTTGAGCCTTCTTAAATGGAAGGAGGGTTATGGACTAAATATAAAAAGGAGGTTTTATTTATTTACAATACCTTGGAATAAGTATAAAAAGAGCTTTCATTTATTTAGCATACCTCGACTGTGTTTATATTTTTTTTTATAACTATCATAAATACATTTTCTTGAAAATGAGGGCGAATGTAAGATTGTAACTCCTAATTTCAAGGGCTAAATTTATTTTTTTTACCCTCTACCTTAAAATAAGGTTTGCTAACCTCCATACCTAATTTTTTCATAAAATAAATTTTGAGGTGATTTGTAACAATGTACTATGATACAAAATATTTGCCCAATAAAAAAATAAAACCCATTAATTTAGCCCAACAGCGAAAATTCGCCCCTAAAATTTTCCATGACAACATCTGAGGAGTAACAACATCGGGGGGAGTAAGAACACCCAAAGAGAAAAAACATAGGAGGGAGTAACAACATCCAAGGAGTAACAACATTAGGGGAATTAACAACACCCAAAGAGTAACAACACCAATTGAGCACTTAGCCAGAATCACGACGAATAGAGTAACAACAACGAAGGAGTAACAACACTAACGTAGTACTTAGATGGAATTTCCTCGGTGTAATAGCACCGAAGGAGTAATAAAACCAGTGAATGACTTAGATGAAATTGTCGCAAACAGATTAACAATAATGGAGGAGTAACAATACCAAAGAACTAACAACAATTGAGTACTTATATGGAATCACCACAGAGTAACAATACTAAAAGAGTAACAACACTAGTGAAGTATTTACAAGAATTTGTCACGAATAGAGTAAGAAAATTAGAGGAGTAACAACACTAGAGGAGAAACAACACCAATAGAGTACTTAGACGAAATCGTCACAAACAGAATAACAACACCGGAGGAGTAACATCACCAGCAGAGTACTTAGATGAAATCATCATAAATAGAGTAACAACACCAGAGGATTAATGACACTAGCAGAGTACTTAGACGAAGTCACCATGAAAAAAGTAGCAACGTCGATGGAGTAACACCACCGTAGGAGTAACAACACCAAAGGAGTAATAGCACCGGAGGAGTAATAGCACCATGGGAGTAATAACACTAGTGAAGTACCTACAAGAAAAAGAGTGATAGAGTAGTAACAACATTTTATATATATATATATATATATATATATATATATATATATATATATATATATATATATATATATATATCAGAGGTGGAGAGGAAGAGTTCTCTGCACTAACAATTTCAAAACCAAAATTATGAAAGAAATGTTTAATAAAGAATTCTTCAGTAGCTAGATGGTGATACAGTCTGAGGTAGTGTCCATTTACAAGTAAAGGAGTGTGTGCCTCATCAAGTTTTATAAGTCTAACAGTCCTATTATCAAACTTTGTATCAACTTCATATGCTCCCATCCATTTGAAGCAGAGTATTCCTTTAATGTCTTTGAACCGAGAATCATAGAGAAATGCCTAATCTCCTCTTTGAGACACCTTTTTCTTAATAAATTTATCATGCCATTTAGTTCGCTACTGCTGAATTATAGTAGTATTCTCGACAACTACCAATTGAATCTCACCCAACTCATTTAATTTTTCTAGCCTATGTATCTGGGCTTATGAAATATTGACACCTACTTCAAGGGTTGTCCTGAGCATCTTAATTTGAAATTCAACTAGAAACAAAGGGGATTTCCCATAGACAAGCTTGTATGGTGAAAATCCTATCATGTTTTTCCAGGTGGTTATTTATGCCCACAGTGCCTCAGGAATATTTTCAACGCAATTTTGGTGATGGTTCACTATAGTATTTGTAAGCATATTCTATAGTACTGTGTTTCTGATCTCGAGTTGATAATTCACCTGAGGATGATATGGAGATGTTACACTATGTTTGATTCCATATTTATTCATAAGTCTTGCTATCAGATGTGATGTAAAATGTGCCCATCCATATGGAACTATCTCTCTAGGAGCTCCATACCAAGCAAAAATTTCTTCAAATAAAAAGTCTGAAACAACCTATATTGTTGCTTTCACAATGGCCTTCGCCTCTACCCACTTTGTCACATAATCCGTGCAAACTAGAATGTGAACTTTCTGATGTGAAGGTGGATTAAACGGTCCAACAAAATCGATAACCCATTTTTCAAAAGGCATAGGAGTTAGTTGGGGTTGTAACAACATCTCAACTGCCCAACCAAGCTAACCCATCCGCTAGAAACTATCGCACCCTTCAACATACTTCCTTGCATCATGAAAAATAGAAGGCAAAAAGTACCCCATTTGTATCACCTTATGACCAATCCGCTTATCTCAAAAATGTCCTCCACAGGGGCCATCATAAGCAGCGTTTAGAACATCATATATTTCATCCTCACTTATGTAGTTCCAAATTTGTTGGTCAGGTCCTGAATAAAAGCGATATACTTCTATCCATGAATAATAGACACTATGATGGATAATATTTCATTGTTCTCTATATGGTAGGTGTTGAGGCACATTTCACGTAGCGAGATAGTTAGCAATATCTGCATACCAGAAAGAGTGAGGAGAAATTGCAAATAAATGTTCATCTGGAAAGAAATCCTCTATGGTTGTACCATCACCACTAGTATCCATTCTAGACAAGAAATTTGCAACTACATTATCTTTCACTGGCTTATCTACAATGGTAATATCAAATTGTTGAATTAACAACAACCATCTTGTAATATGTCTAGGGGTTATCGATTTATTCATCAGATACCTGATAGTTGTGTGATCAGTGTGCATGAAGGTAAGATATCCTATAATGTAATTCCAAAAATTATTAATAGCATAAATAATAGCCAAGAACTCTTTTCGGTTATTGTGTAATTCATTTCATCAGGAGTCAAGTTCTTGGTAACATAATAGATCGCATATTGTTTCTTTTCCTCTCGTTTTCCTAGGTTTTCCCCTATTTCTGATGGAGAAACATCTCTAGAGATGTCAAACGGGAGCATCCAATTAGGACCATGTAATATCAAAGCATTACAAACTAGTTCTTTGATTTCCACAAAGGCTACCTCACATTCATCTGTCCACAACAACTCTACACCTTTAGGTAACAATTTGAAAAGTGGGAATGTTGTCTTAGAAATTTTTCTATAAAACACCTTTAATAGCAAACATAACTCATAAAGATATGTACTTGTTTCAATGTCATACGTGTAAGAAAATTCAATATTACCTCTACCTTGGGAAGATCAACCTGAATTTGCAGCTGAAAGCAGGTGTCCCAAAACTATTCCTTCCTTCACCATCATATGGCATCTTATTTTACTAAGAGAAACATGTTTTTCTTATATAGTTTAAGTACTTTCTCCAAGTTTTCTAGACCTTCCCAAAAATAATCCCTATATAGGGTTATGTCATCCATGTAGATTTCAACATTATGATTCATTAGATTAGAAAAAATTCCTATTATTTCCCTTTGAAATGTAGTGGGTGCATTATAGAGACCAAATGGGAGAAACCAATAGGAAAAGGTTCGCCAAGGGCATGTGAAGGTACTTTTATCTTCATCCTAAGGAGTTATTTGTATCTGATTATACCTGTTGAATCCATCTAGAAAGGAGAAAAGCTTCTTTCCGACTAATGTATCAAGGACCTGGTCAATAAAGCATAAGGGAAAATGGTATTTAAAGTAGCTCTATTTAATTCCTTGTAATAAGCACAAATACTCCACTTTCAATTCTTCTTAGGAACAATGAGTAGTGGGGAGACCCCTTGACTATCCGATATGGGGTAAATAAAACCCACATCTAATAGCTTCTATAATTCATCTTTGATGATGTTTTTCAAGGGAAGATTCATTCTTCTCTATGGCTACCTAAGAGATCGACATTCTTCCTTAATGTATATGTGATGACTACATAAATCAGTAGGGATTCATTTCATATATGTATACTCCCAAGCAAAGGATTCATTATGTTTCTGAAGGACCTATAGTAACTGTTCGGTTTGGTAGGGTGAAAGGTCACGATTAATATTTAGCATTTTCCCTAGTTCAGTTTCTACAGAAATGGTGTCACCGGGTATAATTACAAGAATATTTCCAACTTTTGTTTCTAGTTCCATATCTTCCTAAACTTCGCAACACATGATAGATTCTAATAGCTAGTGGGTTAGGTCAGAAACACAGTTGGGACTACTGAGAAAGGTGCTAATTGAATGATCCTCCAATTCATCCTTAAAACAGACATCCTTATCGATGGCAAGGATAGGTCTAACTTCTTCATTCTCACGTTTGGGTGCTTTCATGGGTAATGATCCTTGTATCAAGATAAATCCTTTTTTACCTGACAAACTTGGATCTGAAAGGGGGTAGAGGATAAGAATATTTGTAAATTCCATATTGGATATTACCATATTTCCAAACCGACACCCAATGTAAGCATCAACAGTCACAAGCTAAGTTCTTCTAACAATCAAAGGATGTCCACCAGCTGGGGATTGGGTATCTAAAACCAAGACATAGACAAGGTATTTCCACGAGTCTACTAAAATAGTTATATCCTCTAACTTCCCTATCAGTCTTATAGTAGACCGATATGCCAATTCTAGGATGGTTCGAGTTGGTTTAAGGTTTCAATGACCCAAGGTAATCACATTTGCAGAGGTTATGTCATTAATTGTTGCTGCAAAATCTATCAATACATTTGGGATATCAACCTCATTGATTTGTACTATCAGAATTGGGTTCCATGGATCGTCATTTTTAATAAGTATAGGCTTCCCCAACATTATGTCTAATAGTTTTTCAATAATGTGACTAGTGAGTGGATCCTTTGGTTTTCTTCTAGGTCTCTTAGAGAAATATTCTCTAAATCGTTTTGGAATAAATTGGTACATCCTTAATAGCCTGAAGTAACGAGATTTTGACATATAAATTTTATAATTCCCCTAAAAAGTAAAATTCACAACAAGGACTTTGTTTGTTGAAGGATAATCTCTCAAGATAAGGTGGACCAGTCTCACATCCTCTAGTAACAATTATTTGTGAAGGGGTTTTTTCTTTCATAGGAATTTGTATAAACTCATCCCCAGTTGTTCTAGTAGAATATTTAGGTTCTGGTTTTGAGACTTCATTATTGGTATGTTCAACCATTTTTGGTGAAGTCTGAGTATTCACCACCTGACTGGATTAGAGATTTAATTTATTAAATTTTGTAGTGGAAATACTATGTGCGGGGAGTTTGAGTATCTCAACCTACTAAGCCCCTTTATTGTTTGTATTTGGATTGGATTGAACAGGCAGTTTTGGAGAAGAGGAGCATTACGGTGGATAGATTATAAGGCAGTTTTAGTTGTTGTTGTTATATAGGCTGGTAAAATTGTCCTGAATGAGGAGGAGGTCCATGCTAGCTCTGGGACCACACAGGGCTTCGACTATATTGATGGTACCATGGTTTCCAGGGCATTGGATATTGATAAGACTATATCCATGAAGGCAAAAGAGGTAAAACCTGAGGCCCAAATTCAAATTATTTAAATACCAAGAAGGGTCTTGAGGCATACCTTGATTCATGTTTTGCGGTCATGGTTGCTATGTTCTCCTTGATCCCCTAAAATACAAGTAATCTACTTCTTCATTTGTTCCTTGAAAAACAGACTTCATCCTAGGAGTAGATGGACAGGTGCTAGTGGAATGACTCTATTCAGATATCACAGAAGTCTTGATGGAATTCAATGGACATTCCTTAAAATATTGCTTCATCATACATTGAGGGCAGAAAATGGGCATAGCCTTATCTACTTCCATTTTCTTTTGTTTTTTCATGCAAAACGTCCAACTATGATGATAGTGTGTTCATGATATTGGTTCTCAAGTTGTCCAACAAGTTCCCAATTTATGCTTTTGTAACTCCACTCCTGGATGTTTTGATAGTTCAGATCCCCTACCTATGCCTCAAAGCACCTCGTGAACACTTGATGCATAATTAGCAGTTGGTTTGAATTCCTCTTTTGATATGTCTCCTTTTGGTACAATATTCAATACTTAGAAAGATTCCTCCCTCAATGCCTAGAGAAATATTATCTTCAAGATATCGTTATCCAGACCACTATGGCTTGATCTCTACAAACTATATTGAAAAAAATCCACAAAGTCCTCCACGTTCTAATCCTCTATCTGCATAATATTAAATATTTCTTCCTTCGCATCTTAGGATTTGCAGTAGTCTTGATATTTTTCGAGGAAAGTCATCTTCATATCATCCCATGTAGTAATAGGTTTCCCCCTAATCCAATAAACCATCTCAAATTTGTTCCCTTCAAAGTCATGGGGAATATATTCAGTTTTTTGGGCATCATAAATATAATTATACCCCCAACAGACAACATCGAATTGACAAAGGAATGCCTTCCAATGCTTAGAAGAAAGACCATGAAAATTAGGTAATGTTGTCAAAGGAATAGTCTTCATAGATGCACCACCTCTGATATCTCCAATTGGGAATCTGATCGAAGAAGTTGCAGGAGCCATGAATATCTTCCAATATTCACTTGGAATATCAACAGGTTTTGGCTCTGGTTGTTCTCTAACAGGTAGTTGAGGTTGTTTAAGAGCACTTCCCTGGTCAAATGGTGTAGAGAATACCCTTAAATATTCCTCGTCTAAACTCACAATATGCAGTTCCTCAGATCCTCTACTTACTACTTCTTCTTACCTAAATTGAAAATTTTATTGGGGAAGGTTCTGGTTGTGAGACTGATTACCCTCGAGATGTCATATGAGATCTCACCCTAACATTAGCTCGTGACAATGCTCCTAACTCATCTCTTGAAATGATTCCTTGGATGTACGTATTTCTGCCTAGATCTCTCCGTCTTCTTTTTGGGGGGCATTAGTTTACCCCTTTTATATGTATCTATGTTCATGCAATCAAAAAATAAAAGGGAAACATTCAAACAAATCGAAATATTGGGACCTAGAGCAGGGTGAGAAGCTCCCTCCTCAGGACAGGAGAGTGGCCCCTAAAAAGAAATTAAAATGAGGAAAATAGAACAATCACAAAATATAAACTCAAGGCCTGAAACAGGGTGACATAAAAACTTCACTTCCCAGGATGAGAGAGTGGTTCTAATGAAAAATAAAACAAGATAATCTAATGCTCAAGACCTAAATCAATAGGAACATTTCCGTCCCTAGGACTAGAGTGTGGTCCTGAAAAAATAAATAAGAAATAAAATCAACCAAAATTATCTAATGCTTAGGACCTATAGTAGGGTGAAAAACTCCCCCTCCGAGATGAGAGATCAGTCCTATGGTCAATACTAGTCATACTTTCGGACCTTTGATAGCGTCCCTGGCAATGTTGCAAAAATGTTGGTGTTCATATATGAATCATTCAATTCTCCCAATTCCACATTAATTTTCAACCCAGGGTTCTATGAGTTATTTGATGGCTATCATGGAAAGTATATGCAAGCCATAGTTTCCATACCCAACATTGAACATTTAATTATAAACTTAACAATGTGTAACAACAAGGAATGAGTATGAAAAGAAGTTAACACTCATAACAACACACTGATAATCATTCACAACCATAAATAACTCAACTGAAATAAACCTATGCACACATTTATTCCAGTAGCACCTGGTTAGGAGAGTGGGCCGAACTCCCTGAACAGGGCTATGGAAAGATCAAGAAGTCACGAAATGATCGAAAGATTAGGATTTCATTAATCAAAAGAACATTGTAAAGTATGTTTTTATAGACTTAGAGCTAGCATAATTATCTTGTTATTCTAACAACTCACTTTCACAGTCCCATAACTATACTTATACATTTTGTTAAGACGAACAAATCCTAGAATTATGGCAGTTGGCTACCTACAATTACATAGTGGTTTCCAAAGAAAAACAAAATATAAAGATAACAATGCGTTGATTGAGAGGTTGATCCACCGTTGTAGCTGATGTCCTAGGATAACACTGCCTCTATAGCCTCTATAGTGAGATATCCCATTTGTCTTTTTGCGATTCGTGTTGTAAACTTTGTAGGAGAATGTGTGGTTGTGCTTGGAATAGTAGGTGCATGATTTCTATTAGTGATTGATGTGTTTTACTACATAAAATAGAGAAACATGTTTTATCGAATGATGTCAAAACCCTTTTAGATTTTACTTTGCCCAGGAAAAGTGGTAAAGGAAGGTAAGTGGAATCATTTCTTGCATCAAGGAGTCAGTTAATACTATGTGAAGTCGATTATAACAAGTCCGACTACACCGAGTCATTTCACCTTCGAGAAATTTGAAAACATAGTTTTTCGGGTGCTAAGAAATTATTTCATAGCACCTACAAGTTTTTCTTCTTTGCTACAAAATTATTTCACGGTGGCTACAACATAGAATTTTAGGGTTGCATGTTTGGGTATTTAAATTTTCTTTTGGCTTGGTTTTGCATCATTTTCTAACTAGACACATATTTAATTAGATGTGTTGAGGAAACTTATTAAATGAGCACATTTTCATCATAAGCATAGTTCTCTTTTTGACTACATATCTAAAATATTTTATGAAATATAGTTGAAGCTAATAGGGAAAATAGAGTTGTGTGTGTTTTAGTAATAGGTTATTAGGAGTCGAGATAACAAGGTCTATCATCAAGTGGTAGCAGAGTAAGCTATGTTTGTTGGAGAATATCGGGGATTTCCACTCTTTCATGACATAGTCAGAATAATGAATATTAGACTTTAGAGTTATATTACATTTGAAAGAGAAATTAAGTGATGGTGGAGATGTTTACAAATTGCGAAGAGTTTATCCATGTACAGATAGAATTTCCAAGTTTGAATACAACTTGACAATGAAAGAGGTTGAAGAGAGAAGAACCTTACAAAAAGAGGGGACAAGTTGAATTCTTATGAAGTAAGTGAGATGATTGTAGGGAAGTGAAGAGTTGACATGATCTTGAGGAAAAAAAAAATTATTAGTTGGAAAGTTATCGGTTCAATAAGTACGTACAAGAAATTTTGTGGAAGATGAGCTCTTGTTATAGATTTTATAAAATTGAATGTAATGGTTATGTTAAGTTGGTCATTAAGAGAATTGTGGTTGAAGGACTGAATTAGCAGAAACTACCATAACATGTAAGCTATTTCAAAGGAGAGGGAAAAAAAAAAATGTTAGATGAAAAAATGGTGACAGAACCCATCCAAAAAAAATTTGCTAGAAACTAAGAAGAGAGCAACTGAATATGAACAACCAACAACTTTGAAAGAGAAGGAGCAAGAATTCTCAAGAACAGGTTCTTATGTAGAGAACCTAGAGAAGAGAAGGTACCAGAAGGATGATTTGGCATAGGTGACAAAGTAGAAGACTTGTTACAAAGAAAAGAATGGATTGTTGTAGCTCACTAGTAGACAAGGAGAGTTCACAAGAGGAAGATATGAAGATGACTATTGTTAGTTGTAGCAGGGGCTCAAAGGAAATTCATAAGCAAAAGAAGAAAATTTATAAAGTTGGACTTAAAAAATGTGATGAATATTTTGAGAAGGAGATGGCTAAGAAGAACTCAATCATGTGAAATAGTTTCTACAAGAAATTCAAGATGACCAAAGTATTGGTTAGATAATGAACAAGAAGAAGTGATATGACATTCCTTACAGATGAAGTTGAGACAGAAGAAGTACATCAAATTAGAAGAAAAATCAGAGCAACTGAGTTTGAAATGAAAATATTATGCACGACATGGAGGAGTATATAATGATGTTAAAAACAAAAAAAATTCCAAAGTTATGTCATTTTGAAAATCATAACTATTATATGTATGGAAATTGTGAAGAAGCCATAGAGAAATGAGTTCAATTTTTGCTTGAAAAACACCACGGAAAGAAAGAAAAAATGAAGAGGTAAAGTTTTGGAGGAATGGCTGGCGAAAGATACATGTGATGGATATTGAATAGAGGTTAAAATAAATACAATTCAGAAAAATTTCTTTGAATTATATGGGGAGTTGGAATTCTTGGGAGAGAAGATAATGAACCAAGGATTGCATATTCCGAATTCAAAATGAAAATCTGAAAAGGAGAATATTTTCTTGAATGATAATGAATATGAAACTCTAAGCTATAACCAGCAAGTTGTGAAGGCAAGAGATAAAACCATAATTTTCTTCAAATTATGCGACAAGAGAAGGTACGTTGCAGCGTAAAGACACCAAATTTCAGCCAAGGACTAAATTATAAGATGAAGTTGATAAAAGGAAAGTAAGAAGGTATAGTTGGTTGTCTAAAGAGACAACCCATAATTCTAAGGAAATTTTTGAGCAAGGTATTAGTAAGTTTGAATAGTTCAAAAATAAGTAATTGTTAAAGTTCACAGGAGAAGCAATAGAAGAAGGTAAAAGTTGATTAAATATCTAGTAAGGATTTTAAGTTTCACTATGAAGGAGAGAGTAGAGGAAGGTGAGGATATTTGCAATAACCTAGAGAAATGAGTGCTCAAATGGTTACATAGAAGAGGACCAAGAAGATGCCAAAAACCCAAACTCAAGAGAATCTTGGTGAGGTATCATGTAGCAAGCTGGATACTTGTTAATGCAGAGGTATACTGTAGCTCACGAGTTGAAGTTGTTATGAGAATACTAGATGTGTATGACAAGAAGGTCATAAATTTTTGTACCTTGGTAGTTTGATGCAGGTGCATAGATGGAGCACTACATTTGATGAAGACTAGACCTAAGCTTGCTAATATGATGGGATGGTCGCATGGTGTGATGGCAGAAATATAGAATGTTTTGTGCAATTAGTTTCTATTGTAAACGAAGTTTCGGTTTCCCTTATTTTTTGACAAGGGGAAACAACTCATCTCTTGTGACTCTTGGTTGTCCCATGTTAGATTTTTTTTTTAAAAGGAAGAGTGCTTGAGAAGAGTAGTGCAATGGAGGAAGAAGCGCAGTAGAGAAGAAGAGAGGAGGGGATCTCGAATGAGGAGAAGAGATAGAGTTCAAAATAGGCCTCAGTTGCATTGTATATTTGGCTAGTTTAATTTATATTCAAATTTCATATTTATATGCCTCCATGCTTTTAAACTTCTAGTCTATCTATTGTTAGTGAAATTGTTTGTCTACACTTTTTAAGTCTATTTATGTTAAGAATCTGAATGTGTTGAGAAGTCTAGCGGTTTTAGCTGTTATATATTGATGGTATACCATTATTGGGACTTATATTGTCATGGATAATTGATTACCTACTATGGATATGTTGTTTGTGCTAGTATATGGTATGTTGAGTTCATATTGAAAGGAAACATAGATATTGTGGCCTCTATTGTTGTGTATATGTGCACAATTCTTTTATATTTTGGTCCGAATCCTCTTGGGAAAGTGTCCTCTGTGTCTTGCAGTAGTGAATGTGTGGCTTTTTGAGATTTATAGTGACAAAGTGTTGTTATAGTAGAACACAACATTATGTTTTGGAAATGTTGTAGAAAAAATTCCTGTTTCATTATTTTTTATTGGAAAAGTTGTATGGTAATATTACCCGTTTGTATTTTTTGGATTCCTATTGTAAATTCTGTAGAATAAAACGTAGTTGTGCCTAGAATAATGGTTGTGTGCTTTTTGTTAGTGATTGATGTGTTGTAGCTACATAAAATAGCGCACCCTGTATTGTTGAACATTGTCAAAACCCTTGTAGATTTGAGTTAGCCTTTGGAAAAAGGTGAAGGAGGGTAAGTGGAATAATTTCTTGTGTCAAGGAGTAAGTTAAGGTTGTGGGAAGTCGAATACAACAAGGCCAAGCCATTTCATTTTCTAGATATTCAAAAAACACATTTTTTGGGGCACTATGAAATTATTATGAGCCAGCTACAAGATTTTTTATTTTTTTTTTACGCTATGAAATTATATTGTAGCTACTACAGAAACAATCTCAAGTTTGCGTGTTTGGGTCTTTAAAAGCCTGTTTAGCCTATTGTTTCATCATTTTCTGAATGGACACTTATTAAATTAGATTAGGTGAGAAAACCTGAGGGTTAGAATAAAAATATCTCAAGGAACTTATGGAGGAAAATCCATATTCTCTTTTTGGTTGCATATGTAAAATGTTTTATGAAATATAGTTGAAGTTGATAGGGAAAGCATAGTTGTGGGTGTTTTAGTCCTAGGTTACTTGCAGTTAGGGTATCCCAATATGTCATTAATTAGGTTGTTGGTGCATGGTTGTTATCCCAAGGGCGATGCAACACCAACATGGATGTGCTCACAAGGGTTCAAAGCCATAAGGCCATGGAATAGTCCACTATGTGGAAAATTGATATTTTGGGGAAGAGGTGGAACAACAACCATCCCATTCTCTAGGAAGAGTAGACCTACTCCCTCCAATTCATTCTCTAGAAAATTAGATTCAACAGGTCAGCATGACTCTAGAGTAGCTCACACGAGATTGGCATGAGGACCAAAACAAATCTTTTTCTTTTATGAACGACCTTCAACAAAATCAATGACACATGATGGGTTAGTATGTATCATTGTGTCGCTTGTAGGAAAGGATTCAATAGAAGCTAAACCATCTCGAAGGCATGATGGAACATATGGAATGACATATTCATGAAGCCTTTCTTCATCTTCCGCCACCGACAAATGGATTAGGCATTCCAGCGCTGGGTAACTTTCTTGACCAATGATGAATGTCATATGTATTTTGTTTTTTGGGATCTTCTAGTTTCTTTGGATATGAATATGTGGTCTCTTAGTGTACTTCTATTGTTGTTAATTTGGTATTGCTAATATCTTTCTGGTGAACAAGTTCAATAGAAATAAGGTTGGAAGACTTTCGCATCCAAATTTTTCATGATATACCTCTAACATAAATTAATAGAAAATTTAGAATTACAAAAAGAGATCAATAATCTATTTTTTACTTTACCTTTATTTAAAAAATTAATATCTATTGAGAAGTAAAAAACGAAAAATAAAAACAATCATATTATACTAACAATTTAACATTAAAAAAAGGGAACAATAAAAATGTGAATACAACAATGAACCGAAAAGCATAAGATAATCATTATATAATAAAATTTATTTTATTTTTAAAACATAAAAATTGGTTAATAATAATAAGCTTAAAAATATCACATATAAATCAATCAATTTAAAAAAACTATATAAAATAATAAATTCATTTATTTTTATTATATTAATATATAAAAAAATGATTTTACTTAAAAAATTACAATATATATTATAAATACATATTAATATATACATAAATTGATTTACTTTTATTTATATAAATATATTTAAAATTGATTTATTATTTAAAAAATTATAATATATCATAAATATCATATTCAATATATACATAAGAAATTTATCTTTAAAAATTCTTAATAAATCATAAATATTTCAATTATTTATTAAATTGTTTAGTTCATTAATAAATACAAAACAATAAGAAATTAATTAATAAATTATCATTATTTATATATATCAAATTTTGTTTATCTATTTCTTAATTTTTTTATTTTTTTTTATTATCATCTAAAAATTAAAATAACAAATCTTTGGAGGTGGGTGGTTAAAGACGCATTAATGTAGATTAGACAGTGGGGCAGCAGGTGTCTTAGCCACATGGCTACTCGTGTTCCGACCCAAGACGATTTATGGTGAGCCACCGTCAACCTCCAGGGCCATTACTCTAGTGTACAGGTCGAGGACTCCTTTACAAGTTAAGTCCTTGGCTTTAGCAAGCCTGCATACCTCTGCCCCACCCCCTCTGAATTGCTCCTTCCTTGCTGATGCTACGGAGCCGAGCTCACGCATGAATATAGATTTGGGGGATGAAATCCATTTTTACTAGAATGTTCTCTGCACTCTGCAAACTAAAGCCTCGGTTCTGCTCTCTGTGTCTCGCCTGAATCACTCTGTAAATTCGTATGCTGAGTCTGCCTCTTCTTCTATACACTCTGTTAGCACCTTCGTCATTTCGGCCCACACTAGTCAGCTCCACACCACCCGTAGGACCATGTCGCGACTCAACCATCGAATGCGTTGCAAGTAGGGCAGCAGCCGAGGCAGAGACATTCAGCCCCCCTCTCCATCTCTGTAATAACCGGCGTTCTCCCGGTTGAAGTGCAAGCTCTCTCCTGAGCATGCGATGCGTTATGCGCATATGTAAGAGGGCGAGCTGATGTTTATATGGCATGAAGGCATGATTATAACTTATGGAGACCGACCTATGAACATCGGAAAAGCCGACTTCAGGTTTGACAAGTTTGTGATGGAGTAAGGGCTTTGGGCAAGTCGACTGGGCAGCCAGACTTCGCCCTACGTTTGATATATATTGTAGACTATTGGCTCTCATTTGGAAGAAACTCACTCGCTCATCATCTTCACTCTAATGGAGAAAGGTGCAGGTTTAGGGCGCAATACTAAGGAGGAAGGCGTAGTTTTGGATGCGCCCGGTGGTTGGGTGAGGGTGTGCATAGGTGTGTGGCACCCGACGGATGGTTGTGGCGTGCACGGTTGTGGCACCCAGTTTGTGCGAAGGTTCCCGATGGTGAAATGGAGGAGCGCCCGGTTTGTGAATGACTTGGCACAGGTGTCTTGGTGACTCGGGTGAGCACCCACCCATCGTGCAAGTGTGCACGGTGACTTGGTGAAGTGTTGAGATTGTGGATGGAGGTGTGTCTCGGTTGGAGGTGCTCGTTTGCGGTGACTTGGAGTAGCGCCTGAGTTGGGCAAACAACATGATCGTGCGATAAAGTGAACAAAGCGTTGCTAAGTCATGCGGCGACCGTGTGGAGGTGCCGACGAGCTAGGCAGCCGAGTTTTGCCTTGGATTGTAAATTTAGCTAAGTATGAAACTTGTGGTTTCCAAGTATACTTGTAAAGATTTGTAAACTGCTGTATAATATATTGTTGGGCAAACTCATTGTTTGGGGAGTTGCCCCTCCCTTTATACTATGCAATTTTGTTCATAATTTATAATTGCTGTTGATAATGAATGTGTATGGATGTCCATTGGTATAAAGGATAAAGAAATAATACTTGGTTGAGAAACACAAACTAAGTAGGAATAAGTGGTTAGGCGTGGTCCACGAAGATACGTACTAGTAAAAAGAAAGTGTTCAGTGGCGCCGCACCTCGCCAAGAGCGGTTGAAAGACTACCGTTGGCTTGGGGGCATGACAGGTGGTATCAGAGCTCGAATGTAGCTGGTGTTAGAGCAAGGTTTCTCATGACAAAGTGCAGGTGTGGGTACACTTGAAAACTTGGGAATCGGTGACAGGTACTTGCAGGTGAAGGGAGCTATTTCACAATCAAGTGGAACAAGAGCTGGTTCATGTCTTGCAGGTAACGTGGAGAAGGCTGAAAGGAAAAGATAGTGGATGAACCTACAACAGGTGAATCTAGCCATGGTGTAGGAGAAGTCTTCCGGTACAAATTGTTGGAATAGATGGGTCGATGGAGTTCTAACTGGGTTTCGATGAAGGCAGAGAACATGAAGATTTGGGAAAGTTGTTTGAAACTAAGGAAGCAACTTGAAGAACTCAAGAGCCAATGCGGAAGTAAAATGGATGATGAACTCAAGGAACTTGATGAAGAGGTCCAACGAAGTGGTCTTGGTCTTCAAGAGCTCTTGGATGAAAGAGCCCACTTAAGGAAGAAAAGTGCCATGGTGGAAGCCAAAATCAAGCAAATTGAGGAAGAGATAAAGAAGAAGCTTCTTGGTAAGAAGATCGTGGTAATTGAGTAGGAAGAGCTCGACTACAATGACAGGCTGGGAAGTCAGTACCGAGACAATCCAGAGGATGTTCGGAAGCTTAGTTCTATGAAGGTAGTTAATGGACAATTTGTTGGTGCACTTGAGCAGAATGCAATGGAGGACAAGCTTGAAGGGAATCAAGCTAGACCAGGATCGAGTTGCTTAGAAGAGCCAAGCAAGGAAGTGAAGTACCTTAGGAGGAATGTCAAGTTGGAGCATAAGCCAATTGACACTTCTGATGCCGATTTCTTGAAGAAGTTCGCTGATGTGAGACACAAGATAAAGCGGATAGAAGGAGGTGATGCCTTGAAGTTGAGTTTTGTGCAAGTGACCGTGAAGGGCAAGAGATTTGCAGCTTTGGTGGATACAGGAGCTACTCATAGCTTCTTAAGTAGGAAAGCAACAAAGTCTTTTGGGAAGAAAGCAAATATGGAGAGGGAGTGAAGTGCTTTCAAAGCAGTCAACTCTACCATGAAAGTTGTTGTTGGTGTGATGGGGAACACTCAGGGGAGAGTGGAATCCTGGACATGGATGATCATTCTATGGTGCTGGGGTAAGATTTTATGAAGCTTACACAAGCCATACCAATGGTGGACCGGGACATTCTCTTGATCACAGCTGAGGGAAGAACCATGATGGTGCCGATGAATAGAAGGAGTTGCTTAGGGTATAGATCAAGGATGAATTCTATGACCTTGTATCCCAAAGATCCGAATGCGAAGCATGAGGATGTGGAGTAGAGGGGACTTGGGAGTATGACTCAAACAACGAAGGAAGGGAAATTGATTGACTTCATTGCAAGAGCATGGAAGAATGAAGTAAGTGAGAGGGCAATCTCACGAACCTTGAAGCACTTGATAGAGACATTTTCTACTGATGATCTTCATAATGGAGTTGCGAAAGAAGGCAGTCCGAGTACTACTTCAGAGGCAGTGATTGATGAGGATTATGGATGTAGAGGTCCTGCTAGCATAGTGGACTTTTGCAGGTATGCTATGGCCATATATGACTTCCAGTTGATGAAGGAAAAGCTTGGGGAGCTTGGGTGTACATGTGAGGAGATTGAGGCTGTGCACAGATACTTGAGGAGACAACATCAATCCGATACATGGGTGGATGAGAGTCAGGGAGGAAACTTCCTAGCCCTCCTTTCTCTATAGACAACCTTGGAGATAGATTGGTGTGGAGGCCTTGATAGGGAGGAACCACATCAAATTTGCAAGGGACATTGGGAGGAGGCTTCTTTATGACAGATTGCAGACTTGGATGCAGATGACGAGAGGTTGGGATGGAGTCTACATGAAGTGGACACTATGGACAGCTAGAGTCATGGACATCAGGTTGGAGACATGGAGCATGATAGTTATGTAGGGACATTATGCTGAAGCAAAGGATGTTGTGCAGATGCTGTTATGACATGGAGATGTATGAGCCAGTGGAGAGGTTGTACACTCTGGTGAAACAAGGCCATAGTTTGAACATGTCACAGATGGGATGGAGTTTCAATGGACCTAAGCATGGGGATTCGACAGATTCTTGATGAGTCCGAGATGTAGCAAAAGTCAGGGAAAGACTTATGGTGGCATAAGGATGTGCATTCTTGTCGTTTGGGCGTATTGTTGGATTAGCTACCCAACTAGTTCGAGTCATGAGGGGTACCAGTGTGTAGAGAGATGTCGTTGTTGAGTCGATATGTTGACACATCATAGAGGTGTGTTGGCATTTGATGGAAGACTGCAGGATGAGGACAACACATGATGGAGATGTGGTTCTGCATATGTTGCAGGGGTGTTTGCAGTATGTGCAGGACTTGATATCATGGATAAGACTATTTGGATATGGAAATCTTGATCTTAGTGGATGGCTACCAGGATGGTATGTTGTCGAGGACGACAATGGTTTCAGGCGGAGGAGGATGTAACGACTTTTGTTCTCCTGGTTGAAGTGTGAGCTCTCTCTTGAGCATGTGATGTGTTATGCATAGTAAGAGGGCGAGCTGATGCTTATATGGCATGGAGGCATGATTATAACTTATGGAGGCCGACCTATGAACATGGGCAAAGCCGACTTGAGGTTTGGCAAGTTTTCGATGGAGTAGGGGCTCTGGGAAAGTTGACTGGGCAGCCAGAATTTGCCCTATGTTTGATATATATTGTAGAGCATTGGCTCTCATTTGGCAGCAACTCACTCGCTCATCATATTCACTTCTAAGGGAGAAAGGCACAGGTTTAGTGCACAGTACTAATGAGGAAGGCGAAAATTTGGATGCGCCCATTCTTGGGCACGGTTGCACGAGGGTTACTCGCTTTATCTCGGTTGTGGGTGAAGGTGCAGGCATGAGTGTCCGGTGGTTGGGCGAGGGAGTGCACGGGTGTGTCGCGCCCGACGGACAATTGTGGCGTGCATGAGTGTGGCGCCCGGGTTTTGCGAAGGTTCCCGACGGTGAAACGGAGAAGCGCCCAGTTTGTTCGACGAATTGGCACGAGTGTTTTGGTGACTCGAGTGAGCGCCCGCTCATCGTGCAGGTGTGCATGGTGACTTGGTGAAGTGTTGAGATTGTGGACGGAGCTGTGTCTCGATTGGAGGCACCCATGTGTGGCAACTTGGAGGCGCGCCCGAGTTGGGAAAACAACATGATCATGCGACGAGGTGAACAAAGCGTTGGTAAGTCGTGTGGCGACCGTGCGGAGGTGCTGGCGAGCTAGGCGACCGAGTTTTGCCTTGGATTGTAAATTTGGCTAAATATGAAACTTGGGGTTTCCAAGTATACTTGTAAAGCTTTGTAAACTGTTGTATAATATATTGTTGGGTAGACTCATTGTTCAGGGAGTTTCCCCTCCCTTTATACTGTACAATTGTGTTCATCATTTATAATTTGCTATTGATAATGAATGTGTATGGGTGTTCATTGGTATAAAGGATAAAGAAATAATACTTGGTTGAGAAACACAAACTAAGTAGGAATAAGTGGTTAGGCATAGTCCACGAACATAAGTACTGGTGAAAAGAAAGTGTTCGGTGGTACCACACCTCACCAAGAGCAGTTGAAAGACTACTACTGCTCTGGGGGTGTGACAATCTCCCTCTAAGTTGATGACCCCTTCATCCTCCCCTTCCTCCACCTCGTCCACAACCCAATTCTTTAGCAAATATCCTACCACCCACAATGAAAGAGGCCAGGTCCAACCCATCAAAGCTCGGCGTGTCAATGATGTAACCTAGATGCTCAACCTCTCTGTGTCTCCTCACCAGCTGCATCAAATGGCCCAACTCCACTTCCACTGCACCTTGAACCATCCTACCATCATTAACAATATCTTTGTGGTGTTTAGAGAGGAGACTCACCCGTGGAATGAACAGACTCACACCAATGCAAAACATCCTATCACTGCGTAGCCTGCCACTATTCAAGAGATGCCAGACACCAACAAACAGAAGGCGGCTTAGGAGAAGCTGGCCACCAACAAACAGAAGGCTTCGGGCAGCAACAATGGTTCTCGCAAATGCAAAGGCACCCAGGATAGTTACAAGCATGGTGAAGGCATTCCTGGTAGCACGTAGGTAGTTGAGGATGATTGGGATGATTAAAGGTGTCTAGACGTGGAAGAGCCTCCTCCACCAAATGACACCTAGAGGGTCAACGCAGCCAGGTTTCGATTCTCGGCTTCTATTCTTATGGGATTTTTTTAATGTTTTTCAAATTATTTCGTCAATTTTGGTAATTTACCATAACTGTTTCTCTTGGATTTTGAGTTGTAACGTAGTCAAAGTTTTCCATTGGTTTTTGAGACTGGTTTCCCCTCAGTGTGTAGTCTTGAAATAGTGTTTTGGATGTCTAGACTTGTTATAACTTTGTTCTAGCACCCCATAGGCCGGAACCTCACTGTAATTTACTGTTTCATTAATATAATTAGTGCTATTTAGGAAAAAAAAAAATTAAAATAACAAATTTTAACTTTTCAAAATTAATCACTACCTAAAAAAAATAAATTATTTTTCCAAATAGAAAAAGAAATTATCCAAAATATATACAATTTGATATGGGCTTTCCTCCTAAAAACCCAGAAGCCTCGCAATTTAAGCCATCATAATTAGGCAACACATGCAATTGTGAGAGGCTATTCATCAAATGCATGTTGTAGAATAAAGTTAAGTATCTAGACTTTCAAAACCAACCGCCATTAAGCAAGACACACAATTGTGAGGAGCTACTACTAAAATGTCTGTTAGAAAATGAAGTAGAATATCTAGATATTTAAAACCACTAGTAATGCTCGTATCCATCAAGTAAGTTTCTTTTTGTTGCCTATCTGGATCTAGTGCTAGGTGCTTTGGGAATTGTACGAATACTTGGTGGACGCAGAGAGAATCGTGGCATTACTTGGTGGAAGCAGAGAGAATCATGGTATTACAGATAAAATATAAACAACATTGAAAAGAAGGAGATATAACTCACAGGTGTGGCCTGCACCTGGAGACTACACTCACAAAATAGAGAGATCACTCTCGTACACTCTATATTCATCAAATGAAGGATTACATCATTTAAGTACAACTCAAGAAATTAGGGAGTTGTAACAACACTCCTAAATTCTAGGAACAAATCCTATACTAAGGAGATGCGTTACAACTATGTAACCATTTCTCCATTAATACAAAATAATATTTAATTGTTTTCAACTCCCCCCCTTAATGGAGAAAGGGTTCTCCTGGACTCCTAACATCCCTCTAAACAATTCAAACTTTACTCGTGCAAGAGGCTTTGTAAAAATATCAGCCACATTGTCACAAGTTTTACAATATTCCACAATAATTTCCTTTGACTGTACTTTCTCTCTAATAAAATGGAGCTGAGTGTCTATATGTTTGGTTTTTTTATGGAATACTGGATCATGTGCCAATTTAATGGTGCTCTGGTTGTTGCTTTTGATGGAAGTAGAATTCTTTTATTCTTTTCCTGCATCCTTGAGAATCCTTCTCAACCAGATTGCTTCACACGTCGTTCCACACAATGCTTTATACTCAGCTTCACACGATGACAAAGCTACAGTACTCTGCTTCTTACTGCTCCATGCTATGATCCCGGATCCTATGTTAAATGCGTAACCTATGATGGAATTTTGATCATCCAAGTTACGTGCCTAGTCTGAGTCTGAAAAACCTGCTAGAGTAACATCAGATACATCATTGTATAAAATACCATAATTAACAGTACCACACAGATACCTCAACACGTTCTTTTCTGCTATCCAGTGAGATTCACGCAATTTTGACCTATATTGGCTCAACACACTAACAGAGTATGCTAAGTCAGGTCTGGTTGTTGTAAGATATATCAAGCTGTCAACTAGCTGTTGGTACATTGTAGCATCAACCTTTTCAGTGTCATCGTCACTTCTCAACTTCAGATTTTGCTGCAAAGGTGTCGCTGCTGATCTACACTGATCCATACCAAACTTTTCCAACAGATTTCTAGCATACTTCCCTTGGGTAAGAAAAGTTTGCCTAGCATCCCTACATACTTCTAATCCCAGACAATAATAAAGGCTTCTGAGATCCTTCATCTCAAAAACATGTGCCATGAGGCTTTTGATTCCTTTGATTAAATAATCTGCATATCCTGTTATAATCATGTCATCCACTTATAAAGAAATCAAAATAATCTGCCTCTGATTATTATACTTGGTATACAAATATGGGTCATTTAAGCTCCTATGAAAGCCATGCTCTAAAAAGAAACAATCAACCTTTTCGTACCAAGACCTAAGTGCTTGCTTTAAACCATATAAATCCTTCTTCAATCTACAAACAAGATGTTCCTGCCCCTGCTTTACAAATCCTTCTGGCTATTCTAAGTAAATTTCCTCTTTTAAATCACCATTTAGAAATGCAGATTTAACATGAAGATGGTGTAATTCCCAATTACGTTTAGTAGCTAAAGAAATAAGCATTCTGATTGTATTTAACTTTTCTATAGGTGCAAAGGTATCATCAAAATCTATACCTTCCTACTGTGAATACCCTTTTGCAACCATCCTAGCTTTTAATTTCTCTATACTTCCATCTGCATTCATTTTTGGTTTAAAAATCCATTTACATCCTATGGGTGTTTTATTATTGGGTGGCTCAACTAAATCAAAAGTATCATTTCTAAGAATTGATTCCATTTCTTCATTCATTGCAATCCTCCACTCCTTAAATTGACTAACTTCTTTGTAATTAGCAGGTTCTACAATGTTCAAAATTTTTGACATTAAAACATAGTCTCTCAATTTAGCAGGTAATTGAGTCTTCCTACCTGACCTCCTTGGTAGGGGACTTACCTCAACTCTGTCTATTTCAACACTTGCATCATCATTGATTACATTATATGTTACCTCTTCTTCTTGTTTCTGCTCCTACTCTTCATCTTCCTAACTGTTTTCTTCTATAAGCAATGGAATGTGATAGTCACTGTTAGAATCCTCCTTTCCTTCTTCAACTTGTTCATGAAATATGACATCTATGCGTGCAAAAACTTTGTGAGTCACAGGATTATACACCTTATATGCTTTGAACTCAGTTCCATATCCAACAAATATACATTTCAAGGCTTTAAGGTCTAACTTCTTCCTATCTGCCTTAGGTATATGAACATAAGCTTTTGACCCAAATATTCTTAAATGACTAACTGCTGGTTTGAATCCAAACAATGCTTCAAAAGGGGTTTTGAAGCCTAGACATCTAGTAGGACTCATATTCTTCAAATATATAGTAGTGTTAATAGCTTATGCCCAAAGACCATTTTATAGACCCTTACCTTGTAGCATACTCTTTGCGCACTCCACTAGAGTTATGTTCTTTCGTTCTGCCACTCCATTCTACTGTGGAGTGTGTGGCACTGTAAACTGCTGCACAATCCCATGTTGCTTGCATAAATTCATGAACTCTCCCAACCTGTATTCTCCCCCTTGATCTGAGCGGAGAGTTTTTATCCTTTTTCCTGTCTGATTCTCTACCATAGATTTAAACTCTATAAAATACTGAAAGGCTTGACACTTTTTACTCAGAAAGTATATCCATGAATATCTAGTGCAATCATCTGTAAACAAGAGAAAGTAATATGTTCCCCCTAATGACCTAGTTTTCATAGGTCCACAAATATCTGTACGCACCAATTCTAAAATATCCCTTTCCTTTCTGTTAACATGCAAAGGGAACTCTTCTCTATGCATTTTCCCCAATGCACACCCATCACAATCCAGCTTAACATTATGAAAAACAGGTAGTTCGTCGACCATACCTTTTCTCTGTAATAAGATGAGGTCATGCATATTAAGATGGCCGAATCTCTGATGCCATAGATCTTCGACTGTTGATCCGGCTGCCACCATTGCTCGTTGTGGCATACTCTTTGCATCTAATCTGTATAGGCTCCCCAGACGCACTCCTTTTGCATCTATTTCCATCTCGCTATCCTTAATGACACAATTATTGTGAAAGAATTGAACTTGCATATCCTGGTCAGTAATCATTGAGACAGAGACGAAATTTTTCTTAATTCCTAGAACATATAACACATTTTTAAGATGCCTAATGTCACCACTAGGTAACTTTACAGGAATATCACCATTTCCTTTGATCTCATATCCACTATCATCTCCTAAATAAATTTTCGACTCACATGATGTTTCTTCAAGAAATTCAAGCCAGTCCTTCTTACCAGTCATATGTGAGGATGCACCTGAGTTGACATACCATATATCGTCCTCATCTCCCTTTGAAGCTGAAAGAGCACAATCGACTGTAAATAGTTGAAGTTCGTGGTTGCGGTCTTCTTCTTCTCCAACAAAATACCCCTTATGTTTTCTCTGTCTGTTTCTTCCTTCATCTGCTTGCCTCTTATAAAATTCTATAATCTGATGACCAGGTTTTCCATAGTAAAAACATTTCTTGATGGGAAAATCATTAGCAGGCATACCATTAAATAGTCTCCTCTGAAATGTGCTTGCTCCTTTCTGCTCCTGGTGCTGTGGTTGCTGGTGCTGGTGCTGCTTCCCTCTATACTACCTCCTTTTTGCCGTCAGAGCAAGGTCATTATTCTGAGTTTTCAAATTTTGTCGTCGCTCTTCTTCCTGCAGCAGGATCCCAATGATGAAAGTCTGGTATTCATCAATCATTATATTCAATGTGAGCGTAACCAGAACTGAATCAGAAACTTTCTCTTTGATTGCTCCCAATCTGTCACTCAAATCCTTGACTCTGGAAATGAATCCAACAACGGACTCATTCTCCTCCATCTTGAATGCAAACAACTTTCCTTAAAGTGACAAGACACAGTTTGTATTCCATGTCTCGTACAAGTTTTTGATTGTCGTCCAAATGCCTACGGCTGATTTACAGTCTCTAATATGAGGGATAACACCGTCCTTGACAGAAATTTTCAATATGACCTTTGCTTTCGTCTCCCTTTTATCCCAATATTGTTCTTGTGTCGTTGTTCCTGCTCTCAGCTCATTTCCTATGATGATCACCCACGCATTTGTGCTTTCGAGCAAAGTCTGTATCTTGAATTTCCAGTTATTGAAATTTGATCCATCGATTTTGCCAGACTCGTGGAGATATGATTCTAAACTATTATTCATATTGACTTATACCAAATCCAAACCTATGAAAAAAAAAACTTGTACCTTCACTGTGCCACCACCGGGCACGTCTGATCTACTGCCACTGAACAGATTGGGAACTTCATTGCGCCACCACTGGGCAATACGCATCCACCGGGCAAGTCCGATCTTCTTCCACCGAATAGATCTGGCGCTTCACTGCGCCACCACCGGCCAATACGCTTTCACCGGGAAAGTCCAATCTGCTACCACCGAATAGATTTGGAACTTCATTGTGCCACCACCGGGCAATATGCCTCCACCGAGCAAGTCCGACCTGCTACCTCCGAGTAGATCAGGAACTTCAACATGCCACCACTAGGCTGCTTCGATCTGCTTCCACCGAACAGATCCACAAATTCAAAGTGCCACCACCGGGAAACTCCGATCTGCAAAGAAAAATTGTAGATTTTCAAAGAGAAAGAGGTTGGCTCCTTAGTGCTTCTTCAACAGCTACAGATCCACACCAAACATAGAAAAGAAAAATTCACTGAGTGCACAAAAATTGGCATGCTTAACAGTTTCGGATCCGCGCCAATGGCGTTTCTTTTCCGCTGGCGTGCTTATCAACCTCAAAACCGCACCAATGGGTGCGTTTGTTCACTAAAAAATCGCGCCAATCTGCTTCTGCATTCAAAGGCATGCATCAAGTCAGAGCCAGGCCTTCCTTGCACTCAGAGATGATCAGTCATCTGAGATCCGTCTTCAGGTGTTACTGCTGTCCACCTAATACTCCACTGCCACTACAATTATCTAATCAATGATGCATCTAAAAAAATAAGTTTTTCCCTACTCTAAGCTCTGATATCAAGATAAAATATAAACTGAATTGAAAAGAAGGGGATGTAGCTCACAGGTGTGGCCTGCACCTAGAGACTACACTCACAAAAAAAAGAGATCACTCTCGTACACTCTATATTCATCAAATGAAGGATTACATCATTTAAGTACAACTCAAGAAATCAGGGAGTTGGAACCGCACTCCTAAATTCTAGGAACAAATCCTAAACTAAGGAGATACGTTACAATGATGTAACCATTTCTCCATTAATACAAAATAATATTTAATTATTTTCAACTATTACTCAAAAAAAGTAAAGACAACAACATTAATTGACACCTTATCTGCGTGATTGTCAGTTTGAAAAAAAAACCATCTTCATTTTTTCTTTTAAATTACAATTAAAACAATGAAAGCTAAAAAACCAAAGTACCTTTTCGATGACCTACCTTATGGTTAAACTCCTCTTTCAAACTCTAACATTCAATGCATGAGGTTAGAATCCCCTAGGTCAATTCCTAGTGGATTCTCATTAGTTTTTGGTGGAAGATGACATTAAATCGGATTTTTGATTAGTTTTTGTGGAATATGACACGGAATTTAGCTAGCTGGAAGACAACTTATGTTAGTTTTCAAATATACAGGAGCCTTAGCTTGAGAAGCACATTGTCTTGAATGTACCTAGTATATTACCATACGCATGCTTGAAATTGAGGAGAACGTTGTATCTGGATTCACATAGTATTATGTGATACAAAAACTATTATATCGTTCGTTCACAGTTGCACAAAACTATTTCCATTTCGGACAGAAATGTTTAGCTTTATATGAGAGAAACCCTTTCATCTTTATTCACCCACCAGAAAAAAGATCAAATCTTTCTTTCTAATGCTCCAAAGAACATAGACACCAAGAACCAGTGAAATAACAATACCACATTAGTCAAACCCCAAGAAACTATACTTCCCCTGCCAACCAAATCCCTGTAGAATTGTTGCCTCAAATTGAAATCCAACTCAGACTAGAGTAGGAGATTGTTTTAGATACCAGTAGTGGGTCATCCCATCTAGAGAGACAACCCTCATAAGAGTTCTTTCTCGCCACTCATTCATCTATTTATATTTTTGATTCAGTCATCGGAGATTCCACAGTAAGAAGATTTTTCTGCCAACGTTTCGAATCCCAACTGGGATCCATCAATAGGGCAACTTGAAGCTGGATAGAAGAAGAGCAGCTAATTAGGGTATAAATAGAGATAATGAAAGCAAAGAGGAGGGACGGCTCTCAATATTTGAGAAGTCGGCTGCCTCTCTTTTTTAAAAATTAATAATAATTTAATTTTTATTTTAATTATAATTATATTTTTTTTTTTTAATATAAAATTAATAAGAATTAAAAGATAATAGATAATTAATTTAATTTTTAATTATAAAGAAATGATTTGATTATTTGTTAAATTATAATTGTTATAAAATTAAATAATCAATTTTATGATAATATAAAATAACAATAAAAGAATTAATTCTTTAATAATTATTATTGATTAGAAATGAATAATTCTTATAATATGAATTGGTGTTAATAATAATTATTTATTAGTTAATGGACAATATTTCTATTATAATTATATTATTATTATAATAATTACTATTATTATTTATATTATATTATTAATGAAAAATAAAGAATTAATTCTTTTAATAATTATTAACTAGAATTAATTCTAATAATTAATTATTTTATATTAATACCTATTTCATATTAAGACATTTTTATAAAAAGGAGAGGTAATTCTTTTAATTATTATTCATTATAGAGTTAATTATTATTATTATTAAAATGAAATAAAACTGATAATTATTATAAATGGTTATTATTATTTTTATTATATTAATCTTATTATCATTGAAATATTATTATTTAATAATATTGTTAACATATAATGAATAAATTAATATAGTATTTAATGATTAGTAATATTTATAAAATCAGATTGAATTATAATAATAAAAGGCCAATAGTTTATTTTATTTTGATTATAATTAATACTATTATAATGGTTATAAATTAATATAGTAAAAATTATGATAGTTATAAATATTATAAATAAACTATTTATAGGTAGGAGAGTTTCTTGAAAGGAGGATATTCACGGGATTCTTCAGGGGCATATAATTGGGAGTCTAAAGCTCCCTTATTTGGTGCCCTATGACAAAGCATGTTTTTTCCTTTTATTTTGAAACCATTAGATAATACATTAGCTTTGCTTTTGTTTCCTCTTTTCCTTTGAACAAGGAAAAAGTGAGGTAATACTCCTGAGATTTATAGAATCTCCATCTCCTGTTAGGCAATGAACAAAAGTGTTCCTATTCAAGAACAAGATTGGTTCCGCGTATGACACACCTTAATATAACTTAACATTTTGAACTTGCATGCATAATAATAAGATTCTTGAATTTCACATATTTATTTATTTTTGGTCAGCGATTCATTAGAAAAATCTTGTTAACTCGCTGGGTGGGAGAACGGTAGAACAATAATACAAAAATCATCCCAATTTAACAATATAGTTGCCAGTCATTATATTTTTTATTATCAAAATCTCTCATCCTAAATCATTTAAAATAAAATCATATTGCATAACTCAAAAATTTCTTACCCATATCATTTACACAATAGAATTGTTAAAAGTCGAAAAAGATGCCATAACCATTACAAAATATGAGAAGTAAGATTAAGATACAAAATCACTGTAATAACTCAAAATCATTATTGTTAAAATATAATTTCACCTGCGCACATTTATTTCCACCAAAACCACTATGGTTTTCCCCACACCACCTTTCACGCAGAGTGGTATTTTTCGAGGGGGCTTCGATCACACTCACCTGTTGACTCGTGTCTCGCCTGTCCTTGCCAAAACCACTCATTCCCCGGAACGTAAATTTCGGCTGAAATGGACCTCTGGGGATTGTTGTCAGCAGTTCGATTGACATCAACGGTTGATGAACAAACTTGCACCTTGGAGCATTTATTAGTTGACGTGAAGTGAAATGTTTTGTTTTTGATTCCCATTTTATCAGTAAATTAATTAATGTTGAAGTACTTTTTATCAGAAAATTAATTTGTCGCCATGCTATTGTAATTAATAAATGTACTTCGGTTCGTAAATATAGGTAAGTTTTTAATTTTATTAGTTTTCGATCCACGGGAGTTAGCTTGTTTTATTGCATAAGGTAAAATGTATGTAAGTTTTTTGTTGTTCATTGTAATGTAATGAAAAAAAACTCGCGGCAGCAAATGAGAATGAGGGCAATATGGCCAGCAGCGCAAGATAAATTTTTTGGGAGCAGGGCATATGTATTGAAGAAGTTTTTTTTACACAACAATGTCAAAATTTGTAACCAGAGACAGTGATTTTCAAGGAGACAGTGAAGTTCTTTTTTTACTGCATCTGAACAAGTGTTTGTGAAATCCCTTTGTTAGAGGAAGAATATTGTATCAGCAGTTTTATTAATGAATATAAATCTTTTATGTGTGGTAAAACTCTACTCTCTAGCAAACAATTTTTTTTTGGCTTCCCTGTGCAAAAACAGAGCATTTTCTCTGTTCAGACTTTTGTTTGGAATTACTAGAAATTCCCAATATGGTATGAGAGCTTGTCCAAGCTCTTTGAAGGTGTCAAAGAAGCTGAAGGAAGGATTTTTCTTGTTGCAACATCTTCTCCGGCAGAGTGAAGACTCAGTCAAGAAAGGATCCAGGTATTTCTCAAGATTAGTTTTTATGTTGTTGTTGAAGACAGTGAGTGATTTTTAAATACATTCAAGTATTTTGATGCATAGTTTAGAGTGCAAGAATGGCTGGCTCCAGCATCAGCATCAGCACCAGCACTAGCATGGGTATCTGTAATACCTAGCTTCCACACTTTTAATGGGAAAAACTATGACTATTGGGCAATAACCATGAGAGCTCTGCTAGCTTCTCAAGACTTATGGGAATTTGTTGAGGATGGATTTGAAGAACCAACAGATGAAAATGAGTTTAACGATTTAACTCAAGCAATGAAAGATCTATTGAAGAGCTATAAGAAGAAGGATTCCAAAGCCCTCCTCTTCTTATATCAAGCAGTGCATGAGAGTATGTTTCCAAGGATAGCAACAACCAAGACATCCAAAGAAGCATGACAAACTCTTAAGACAACCTATCAAGGCATGGAGAACGTGAAGACAACAAAACTACAGTTGCTGAGGAGAGATTTTGAGAATCTATGCATGAAGGAGTCAAATAATATTGACTCATTATTCACACAAGTAATTGGTCTGGTCACACAGATAAGGTCTCATGGAGAGATCCTTGAAGAAAGGAGAATTCTGGAGAAACTATTAAGGGTCCTACCCTCAAGGTTCTATGTGATTGTCACCACCATAGAAGAGACAAAGGATCTCACAAATTTCTCAACTACATGCATCATTGATAACACATGAGCAGAGATTGAGTAGAAATGAAAACTCATCTCTAGAGCATGCCTTTAAGACCCAGATGTCTTTTGGAAGAGGAAGAGGTCAAAGCAAAGGAAAAAAGGAGAGGAAGAGGCAGAAGCCAAAACAGATGTGGAAGAAACAGTGCAGAAAACACTCAAGGAAGAGGCAGCAATCCAAATCAGAACCAAGGCCAAGGTAGAAGTCAATAAAGTGGACAACATCATGCTCAAGGACAAAGGTATGAAAAATCCAATGTCCAATGTTATTATTGTAAAAAATATGGGCATTAAGCAAGTGAATGTAGGAAGAAGCAGCATGATATGAGTAATATATCTAGTGCAAATTTCACTAGAGAAAATATCAGCCAAGATAATTTGTTGTTAGCCTGCAATATAGTTGAAACAAACAATGATGATATATGGTTTCTAGACTCTGGTTGCAATAACCATATGACAAGAAACATAGCCCTGTTTTCCAAGTTAGATCAGAGTGTGAAGTCACAAGTCACACTTGGGACTGATAGTAAAGTTTCTGTTATAGGAAAAGGTGAAGTAAATATCTTAACAAAGAAAAGTGAAAAGAAAACCATAGCAGATGTCTATTATGTTCCTGGAATGAAGTGTAACCTCTTAAGCATTGGATAGCTTATTGAAAAGGGTTATAATGTTTTCTTTGAGAATGATGTATGCACCATCATAAATAGAAAACCCAGCAAACTATGTATTGCTAAAGTGAAAATGACAAGGAACAGGATGTTCCCTCTCAGTATAAAAATAGTTTTGAAAGATGGTGTAGAAGTTGCAGCAGTTACACAAGAGGCTTTCCAAAGCGAACCAAAGGATGAAAATTGGTTGTGGCACTTGAGATTTGGAGATCTCAACTTTGGAGGTCTTAATTTGTTGAACATAAAAGGAATGGTAAGAGGATTACCATTGATAGAGAAACTAAACAACCTTTGTGAAGGTTGTATCTTGGGGAAACAACACAGAGAAAGTTTTCCATTAGGGAAAAGCATAAGGGCAAAAGCACCCTTAGAGATTTCCCACTCATATTTATGTGGACCGATACAAACTCCATGACTTGCAGGCAGCCTCTATATTCTAACATTTATTGATGATTTTACCAGAAAAACTTGGGTTTATTTCATGAAGAACAAAAGTGAAGTGTTTGAAAAATTTTGCAATTTCAAAGCACTTGTAGAAAATCGAAGTGGGCTGCATATGAAAGTTCTAAGAACTGATAGAAGAGGTGAGTATATATCCAAAGCATTTCTACGTTTTTGTAGAGAAAATGGAATTCATAAACAATTTACCATTAGGTACACTTCATAGAAAAATGGAGTTGCTGAAAGAAAGAATAGGACAATCATGGATATGGTGAAGAGTATGTTAAAGGCAAAACATTTGTCAAATGATTATTGGGCTGAAGTTGTACACTGTGCAATGTATATTTTGAATAGATGCCCTACAAAAGTAGTCATGAACAGAGTGCCAAAAGAAGCATGGAGTGGGAGAAAGAAAGGAGTCACCCACATGAAAGTTTTTGGATGTGTGGCTTATGCACACATTCCAGATCAGCTAAGGAAGAAGTTGGATAGCAAAGGGGAGAAATGTATTTTCATTGGATACAGTGAGGAATCCAAAGCTTATAGGTTGTATAACCAATCCACCACGAATTTTTTTGTGAGCAGAGATGTTCAGTTCATTGAGGAAGCTTGGGATCGAAGCATAGAAAAAACAATGAATGTTAAGAGCTCTTTGTCACATGGTGAAGATGATGAGGAGATGACTGAAATACATCCCCAAACAGAAGCGCCAACACAAGGTCAACAAGAGACACCCTTGAGGAGAAATGAAAGTGCTTCTCCAAGCACATCACAAGGAGGAAATTCAAGTGCATTTTCAAGAACTTGCACACCAAATGAAAGAGGTAAGAAGTTCAGAAATTTAAGTGACATGTATGATGAAGGTATGAATTATTTGTTTACTTTATGTTGTCATGTTGATGACCCTGTTCATTTCGAAGAAGCAATTAAGGATAAGAAATGGATAGAAGGTATGGATGAGGAGATCAATGCCATAGAAAGAAACAAGACATGGGATTTAGTTGAACTACCAAAAGGAAAAGAAGTCATTGGAGTTAAATGGGTTTATAAGACCAAGAGTAATGCTGAAGGAAAAATAGAAAGACACAAGGAAAGGCTTGTTGTCGAAGGATATAAGCAGCAGTATGGGAGAGATTATGAGGAAACTTTTGCACCGGTTGCAAGAATGGAAATCGTAAGAGCAGTGTTGTCCATGGAAACACAAAACAAGTGGAAAGTTTACCAAATGGACGTGAAGTCAACATTCCTAAATGGAGTGTTAATGGAAGAGGTTTACATTGAACAACCTCTAGGTTATGAAAAGAAAGGCCAAGAGCACGAAGTGTGCAGATTGAAGAAAACTCTTTATGGGTTGAAGCAAGCACCAAGAGCATGGTACAGTAGAATAGATTCCTATTTACTGGAAAAGTGATTTGAAAAGCGTGAGGGAGAACCCACCCTCTACATCAAAGAAAAGGATGGTAAATTACTAATTGTTGTGTTATATGTTAATGATGTTATTTTCACAGGTAATAATGAATATCTTATTGAAAATTTCAAAGCAGCCATGAAAGAGGAATTTGAAATGAGTGACATGGGTTTGCTGAGATACTTCTTAGAAATAGAAGTAGAAAAAAATGGAAATGGAATTTTTATCTCACAAGCGAAGTAGGTTAATGAAGTGTTGAAAATAATTAATATGTAGGACAACAAGGCAATAATCACTCCCACAGTGATGGGACTAAAACTCAGCAAAGAGGACAACGGCAAGGATTTTGATCCTAGTTTGTACAAGAGCATAGTTGGCAGCCTCATGTATTTGACTGCAACTAGGCTGGATATAATGCATGATGTTAGTTTAATTTCCAGATTCATGGAGAGGCCAAAAGAAGCACATTGGCAGGCAACAAAAAGGATTTGAGGTATGTTAAAGGTAAAAAAAGGTTTGGCATTTATATACTACTTCAGAATGTTCCGATTTAATTGGATACACTGATGGTGATTGCGCTGGAAGTGTAGATGATCAGAAAAGCACATCCAGTTATGTTTTTCACATGGGTTCAACAACAATTTCATAGGCTTCTAAGAAACAACCTATTGTAGCGTTGTCTACAGCAGAGGCAGAATATGTGGCAACTACAGAATAAACATGTCAAGCAGTTTGGATGAGAAGAATGTTAAGAAGTTTATACCAAGAGCAAGTAAAAGGAACTCTGATTTTTTGTGACAATAGCTCAGTTATTACATTATCCAAGAATTATGTGTTTCTTAAGAGAACGAAGCACATTGACACAAAATTTCACTACATCAGGGAATTAGTAAAAAGTGGAGAAATTGTTTTAAAACACTACAGAACTCAGAAGCAGGTTGTAGACATTCTGACCAAGCCATTGAGACAGAAAAGTTTTGAATTTTTGTGAAAATGCTTGGGTATGACTGATATCCTAGGAGTTGAAATTGAAGGGGAGTGTTAAAATATAATTTCACCTGCACGCATTTATTTCCAGCAAAACCACCATGGTTTTCCCCGCACCACCTTTCACACAGAATGGTATTTTTCGAGGGGGCTCCGATCACACTCACCTGTTGACGCGTGTTTCGCCTGTCCTTGCCAAAACCACTCATTCCATGGAACGTAAAGTTCACCTGAAAGGGACCTCCAAGGGATTGCTGTCAACTGTTGGATTGACATCAACAGTTGTTAGCCATTGGATTGACATCAACGATTGATGAATACACCTGCACCTGAGCGTTTATTAGTTGACATGAAGTGAAATTTTTTTTACTTGACGTGAAGTGAATTTTTTTTTACTACCATTTTAGTAGTAAATTAATTAATACTGAAGTACCTTCCATCCAGAAATTAATTTGTCACCATTCTAATGTAATTAATAAATGTACTTCAGTTGGTAAATATAGGTAAGTTTTTAATTTTATTAGTTTTCTGTCCACCGGTGTTGGTTTGTTTTATCGTATAAGGTAAAACATATGTAAGTTTTTTTTGTTCAATGTAATGTAATGAAAAAAAAGCGCAACAACCCAGATATATTTTTTGGGAGATTGAAATACATTGAAATGTAATGTGAAGAATGCAGCCAGGCATATGTATTGAAGAAGGTTTTTTTACACAGCAGTGTGAAAATATGTAACCAGAGACACTAATTTTCAGGGAGACAGTGAAGTTTTTTTTTACTGCATCTGAAGCAATGTTTGTGAGATTCGTATGTGAGAAGAAGAATATTGTATAACAGTTTTATTAATGAATAGAAATCTTTTATGTGTTTGGTAAAACTCTATTCTCCAACAAACAATTTTTTTTAGCTTCCCTGCGCAACAGCAAAGCATTTTCTCTGTTCAAACTTTTGTTTGAAATTACCAGAAATTCCCAACAATTATTACTCTTTCCTATTATTTTTCCGACCTAACAAAACACTTCATTCCTATTCTTTCTCTGACCTAACAAATTAGAGATCTGAACAAATGGAAACATTCCTTCTCAGCTTCCTACTAATCCAGGAAACTCTGAAGAAATTGTACTTCTGGGTGGTCATCAGCCCTTCCCGGTCTTAGTAAACATATATGTTTAACAGTAAGAGTTGTGATTTCATTTGTTGCCGCACCAGGACCATCTCCCTAGGAAACCTTGAAAGCGCAAACACATTTGCCATCTTTTCTGTGGGGATACCGGCGAACCTGCCATTAAATAATATACTTTGTTACTAGCACACTAATATCAAAATATTTTAGGAAGAAAAAATAAATCAGGCACTGCTTTTAATTATATATTAATAGTTGTTCATGAACCAGATAAGATCTAAGGCAACATGATCACTTGACAGAGGTTGAAAGAAATAATATAAGGAAATCCACGTAGCACTCAAGTTGAAAGGATTAAACGCTACATGAAATTGGTTTCATCCAGCTTGAATCAAAGCGAGAGGTAAAAGTAAAAATTCTTTAACCAATCATTTATACCTGTGTGACAATGACGTCGTAATATCGCAGATCCCCATAGCTTTGGTATGATGCACATATTCGCATCCCCAGTATCACCATGAAGCACTCAGAATCCTGTAATTGCCGGGACAACGGCCAAAAGTTTCTTTGTCACCTCGTGTACTTTTCTGCTGTTATGTAAATCTACCACTTTCACCTCCCCTCTTGGAAGCACACCTCTGTAACGTATGTCAAAGTAGGCAGCGCGTCCTCTGGGTCATCCATAGTCAAACAATATGGCATACCATGCACCATCCAATGGAGATTTGTACTCCACCTTTCCAGTGCGTTGTCCAGGAGCTCTAGCCATGGCAAAATGTTGATAGTGTTATGAACAAATGTCTCCAAGAAATCTGAAATGTATTCTGACAAGAAATTGTGTAGTGTATTGCTCTTAACTGTGCATGGGCAGTATGGAAGGTGCTGCATTTAATGGTAGCATTGTTGTTTTATTATTTTACAGTGGCGCGGCTGCCCACTTCAGGGTCAGTCAACATCTGCAAGCATCATAAATAGAAGCTGAATCCATAACATTTACCCACTGAACAAGTACTGCCTTTGTTCCGTCTTTGAATATAGACTGGCTCCTTCTGCCAGCCTCACAGCGAAATCTGTGACTCTCCTTGAAATATTCTCGACATTCAGATCTGAGAATATGTTGTAAACGGAAAGGAAAATCTGATCACAACTGTGACACATTGAATGGTCAGATTTTATTGCTACTAGCTCAGAGGAAAAAAAAATAATAATCAACAATTCTCTAGCCGTGACAAACTTACAATGTGAAGATCAATTGCATTTTCTCTTTTTTTCTCAGTCTCCATAGTTGTAATCCTTTCATATTATTATCCTGTGTTATTTCTGTTATGCATTTTTTTGCTTTGTCATTTATATTAACTACTAATTTCTTTATAATTTTGATTAATTATTTAGTCAAAGGAAATAATATTTATAATTTTTTGTTTTCTTTATTTAATGATTGTGATTTAATTATTTTTATGGAATATGTTATCATTTACATGGGCAAGTCATTGGAGGACGATATACAGAAGGGAAAAAAATAAGGGTGTTGGGATTTATACTGTACTTAAGATAAGGCATTAAAAATGTGTGGAAAGTTTGTGTATTGGAAAAGATGCAGGTGTCTGTTGATGCAAGACATTAAAAGGTTGTGGAATGGTATAGAAAAGGTACAGGGATTAAAATGTTGTGGAATGGTGTAGAAAGGGTATGGGGATTAAAAAGCTGTGGAATGGTGTAGAAAAGGCCCAAAGTGAAGCTAGTGCATGTTGCAGAAAGGTTGTGTATTTGAAAAGATGTATGAAAATGTGGGGAAAAGGCCCATGACAGTGCATGTTGGAGACAATGAATATGTCTCTTGGGACAAGACGTTAAAAATGTGTGGAGAAAACCTAGGTTGGAGCGAGTGCATGTTAGAGACAGTGCATGTGTCTGTTAAGTAGAGGTAATAAAATGGTAGAAAGGCTCATAGTAGAGCCAATGCATGTAGGTATTTACAAAAGGTATCTTTTGTAGGGGGAGAAAGCATTCAAAATGCGTAGAGGAAGCACATGGTTGGAAAGCATTCAATAGGCGTAGAGGAAGCACATGGTGGGAGAAGGTATCGAAAAGCCACATGTCCCAAAGTATAGAAATTAACTATCAATATTTAGACTACTAATGAACATTTAATATAATGATGCTTTAGATATTTTTGAAATAATTATCACCTAAGTATCACATACAACTCATCCCAACATTAATCTTACTTAGCAAGATGAATATTGTTGGTTGTAGAAAATGTGCATCTCGAAAAAGCGAGAAGAGAAGTTATTTTTGAAGTGAATGTTTATTTTTGAGTAATAGTAAAAATCCAACCACTAACATTCACCATAATTATTACTCGTGAAAGTTCATGGTTCTATCAATACTCATGAGTTGTCATAAACTAACTATCTACCATCTATAAACATAATTTGGCTATGCACTATTTATCAACTTAATTTCATTTTAACAAATAGAAAAATTATATAAATTTTAAATAATTATTTAACTTTTTGACTATCCACTATATTATTAATATTATTTATATATTAAAATTAAATTGGTATTTTATTCATTTATATTTATGAATAATAATTATTTTATGTTTACAAATAATTATATAAATTATCAAATATTTATTGCAATATTATTATAATCTATTTTTTATTAACTCATTGTTCATTAACTATATGGGATACTAGTTGTGACACCCATACACTTGTGGTAGTATTTCAATCGCTTATAGCGAGGTGCGGCACTACCAATCGTTTTCTTTTCACCAATACTTACAATTGTAGACTATGCCTAACATTCCATACCTAGTTTTATTTTTGTTACCAAGTATTATTTTTATACTTTATACAAGTGAAAGCCCATAACATTCACATAAACAACATTATACATGAGAAATTCACAACAATATAAATGGAGGGGAAACCCCCTGCAATATGAGTACGCCTGAATCAATATATATAATCTTCTTTTACAAGTACAAGTTATATCTTATGAAACCCCAAATTTACACTTAGCCAATTTTCAACTTCGGAAAACTCGGTTGCCGATCTCGTCAGCGTCTCCGCACAGTCGCCACACGACTCACCAACCATTCATTCACCTTGTTGCGTCATCGTATTGTTTGCGCAACTTGGGCGCGCCCCGTCATAACCAAGTCACCACACACAGGTGCCCTCGCACAAGTCACACCTCCGTTCACAATCTCAACACTTCACACCGGCGGGCAATTCCACCAAGTCTCCAACATTTACCCTTGCATGACGGGCGGGCGCTCACCCGAACTTCCCAAGAACCCGTGCCAACTCGTCACACAAACTTGGCACCCACGCCTTCGTTCAACCATTGAGCGCTCCGTCGCACATTAGGGTGCCCACACCTGTGCACACCCTACTCTTCGACTGGCGGGCGCTCGTCTACCCGTGCCCTCACCCAAACCAAGACAATGTGTTTTCCTCATGCAACCTCGCTCAAGGTTGGGCGCATCACTGTGATGCGACTTCCCTTTATTTGTTGCGGCTACGTTTTATTCCACGCACTTCTCCTTTGTTGAATGAACGAAGATCGAATGATGCAAATGTCTCCAACATCTTCTTGTTCATACGAGTGGCAGGGAAAGGTCTTGGCTACCCAGTCGACCTGCCCACGCCCTCATCTTCATCGCAAACACTTCTAAAACATGAGTTGGCCTTCGTCCAAACGCCCACAAGTAAGGTCGGCCTTGCTACGTTTGTTGGTTAGCCGTGGATTGAGCGTTCAAGTTCCCCATGCATATAAAACAGCTCGCTCTCCTCCTAAGCATTTGTATTATAACATAACTCCATCATGTTGAAAGTCTGAGCTCGCACTTTAGTCAATCTGTGCACCCGAGTGATGAACCAACTTGTTGCACGAACGGGAGGTCGTGCCAAGGACTGTATGTCCTTACATCCTCCTCCACCTGAAATCATTGTCATCCTCGACAACATACCATCCTAGTAGCCATCCACCAAGATCATCAACAATTGTCTCACCCACGATGTCAACTCCTCCACATACTACAACCATCTCTGTAACATATGTATAACCACTGTCTCCATCATGTCTCGTCCCGGCAACCATCTGTCACCAAGATCACCATACCAAGGTATACACCCCATCATACATCGAAACTCATCTCAATCCATGACCATCGACCATCTCATTACAATCTCCACATGTTGCTCCCCATCGTGGAAGGTTGGACCTTCCATCCAAGCTACATGCTTCCTGCAACCTATCGTGTCGACCTCATCATGTGTCGTCCTTGTGTGAAATGTTGCGAAGATACTCCAACATAATGTTAACACATCTCTGCACACTGACGTCCCCCATGTCTGAACAATTTGGGTAGCTAATCCAATTGTCACGCTTAAACCATGAGAATGCACATCATCATGCCACCATCATTCATTTCTCAGAACATCCTGACACATCCTCAACTCGATCAAGAATCCATCTCCATACAAGTATAAGCCATGCTCACGTCCATGAAGTAGTCTCCATCTCATCTACAACATGTTGTCCATGATGTTTGGTCCTAATGTGTTGCATGAAATCAGCCACATCTACCCCAACAATATCATCCATATGTGTGCCTCCTCAATATGAAGAGACCATCTCATCAAACTCCAACTCTTGATGTGCCACATCCAGGTCCATGAAGAAACCTCCATCATATCTGCAATGTGCCATCCCTCAAGTTTGCCATAGAAACAAGTATACACCTGTCTCATCTATCCACGTGTTGCCCATGATCCCAAATCAATCAACTCCCATGTGTCAAAAGTGGTTAAGTCTCAGCTCAACCCATGCCCAAGTGTTGCCACCAAGGCATCATCATCATTGTAACTCCATCACTCCAAAGTCTCTCTTATCGATCATCCACATCAAGTCACTCTTTCAAGACATTCCCATACATGTACTCGAAAGTATGCACCCCATCCTACATCAAAGTCTCTAACCTCAGCTCCTCAATACATTAGATCCTCCAAGTCCACCATATATGAAGTCCATAGAAGTCATAACCTCATGTCATCATGAGCTCCGTGAGTCATCTCTAACCAACATCTCAGCTAGCATACAACTCTCAGCCCAAACGTCTATGCAAGATGTCTCAACTCTCGATGTAATAGGAGTGCTCCATAGCGTGCTCACAACTCCATCCAAGTCCATGGCCTTGTTATACATAAGTGCACAACCTCTCCATCGACTCATTAGTAAAACATCTCCATGACACATCAACAAATCTGCCTGCACAACATCCCTACCTTGGCACTCCTCATTGGATGCCCATAAGTGACACCTCTACAAGTGCTCTTGCATAATGTCCCTGCATAATATTTCCATGCTCCATGTCTCCAACTTGATGTCCATGACTAACTTATCCATGTTGTCCAACCAAGTAGACCCATCACAACAATCGGCCATCCTCATCCAAGTCTGTAACCTTCGGTTTAGTGAACTCGGTCACCCAACAATATCATCATCACTAGTCCCTTCCATCATAGCTCCCCTACAAGGTTCCACCAAGACTATCTCTTGGTCTCGGCCATGAGAAGTCCACCCAAGTATCATCAAACTCAAGTGTGTGCCCCTCTCCAATCTATCCATGACTCATGTCGGGCACTTAGCTAATTCTCCATGTGGCTAAAGCATGACCCAATCCTTCGCAATGATCATCACGTTCCTCCTTTATCACGGGCCTTTGTACCTTCTACCATAAGGTCACAAACAACCCCAACAAGTCTTGCAACGGTCAACAATCCTTGCTTCTCCATAAAAGGTCTCATCATAGACATCCATGGTAATATCTTCCCTTGCATTGACAAACTAATTTTTCCCTTCCCTGCATATGGTCCATCTACCAAATGCTCAAGTGAAACACAGGTATCAATACTTACTTCATCATCATGAGGTTCCTCCATATGAGTATCCTCTTTTACCCATGTCTGCAAACTGTACGATCCTGGTCCAACTTGATCAATCTCAAGTTCATCCTCCATCATTGTCACATTTGCAACATCCTCAAACATCCACTACAACAAAACCAACGATTTGCGCCAGATTTAGCGCCAGATTTTAGTGCATTTTTTTTGTAATTGTGATGAGCAACCTGGCGCTAAATCTGGCTCTATTGTACAATTTTTAAAGCGTCCTTTTTTGCGTCTGATTTTGCATCCTTTTTCACTCTAGATTTTGCATCATTTTTTGCACCAAACTATGCATCATTTTTTGCGTCAAATTTTGAACCAAGATTTGCATCTTATTTTATGACAGGTTTTACTTCTAGTTTTGTGTCATTTTTTGCATCTATTTTTCATTGTCTTTTGCTTCCTATTTTGTGTCATTATTTGCTTCCATTTTTGCGCCATCATTTGCATCAAGTTTACACTGTATTTTTCTTCCAATTTAATGTCTTTTTCTGCATCCATTTTGTGTCAGTTTTTGCATCTAGTCTTACACCAGGTTTTGTATCTAGTCTTACACTAGTTTTTGTTTCTATTTTTGCACCATATGTTGAATTTGATTTAGCACCAAATTTTGCATCCATTTTTGTGCCCATTTTTGCATCATTTTTTGAACCATTTTTTACGTCTACATTTACGTTTGATTTGTCTCCATTTTTCCCATCTCATTTTGCACCATATTTTGCGTCATTTGTTGCATCCAATTTTGCGTCGTTTTTAACACCATTTCTTGCATCCAACGTTACATCATTTTGGGCATCCAAATTTGCATTTATATTTGCA
>APFE031682097.1:2764-59967 GCA_000404065.3 Pinus taeda | reverse complement strand
GTTAAATAAATAAATAATATAAATATATTTCTATCTATGTATTTACTTGGTAGCACTCACCCAATGAGGGTGATTGGGCATCTCCTCCATCCTCTCCATCCTTGATATGATGCTAACTCACACACAAGGGGTTTACAATTACCACTATATTTAGTGCATTGCATGTGCTTCCTCACTTCATCAATCATGTAAGAAATCTGTCAAAAGGTTAAACATCCTTTCAATATTGGAGGTGGCATAAGGAGGTATGAGCAGACTCAATTGGAAAGTTTTGTTATACTAGAAAAGTTGGAGGAAATCATTGATAGTATATACAAAATCTAACCATTGTAGTCATGATATCAACCAACATGTACTTCTTCTCAGATGAAGGTAGTGACTAGCTAGCACGAATGCCTATTTTCTTGTAGCAGTAGTAGTCTTTTTTGTCTTCTCATGTCAATGTATGTAAAGATTTGGCACAACTAGCCTGATTTTATAAGTTTA
The DNA here is from genome assembly GCA_000404065.3 of Pinus taeda. Taxonomy (NCBI): domain Eukaryota; kingdom Viridiplantae; phylum Streptophyta; class Pinopsida; order Pinales; family Pinaceae; genus Pinus; species Pinus taeda. Next base: position 59,481 of record APFE031682097.1, on the reverse strand, counting down.
TATTGATAAGATGAGCTAGTTAGATAAGGTTTTAGCAATTGATGAGCCGTAGTATCGCATCAAGGATGCTGCAACTTCCAAGGCTCTCAACTTAAATTATCAACCTCAAGTTCGTACAAACTTAGAGGTGACAAGATTATATACACAATAGATCATGTTCTACTCATGTCACCCTCAGTCACTAGATTAGAGCAGACTACTCCTTCAACTAATTACAAAGATAAATTCTTATGAAGTCATATCATGATTGCAAGCAAATGAGCATGTTTCTAACTACAAAAATGAAAATTCCATTCCTTAAATGTAAAGGATAATTGTAATTTCATGAAAGGAATAAAGTACTTTAATTGTAGAAGTAAACCATACTACTCTATGTATGCACTAATAACATAAATATTCTACTTTCATGAATCATTTATCTAATTGAAACTCACTTGAAAATGAGGAATTCATTTTTCAACACAACTATGGAATTCAAAAATACTAAGTTTAATTCTACATGAAGTTTTGCATTTGCAATGAGGAAAAGCTAGGTTTGGAGTGGCATTGGATTCTGCTTAATGATGAAATCAAAGCCTTGAGACCATTATTAATCTTCAAAATGTAGGAGTGGAAGTCTAGATCAAATGTGGATGGATTTAAGGAGTGTTATAGGAATTTCTACAGAAGGCTCTGGTTTGCTACAGGAGTGGTTACAAGAGCTTTCCAATGGGAAGGATAATATATTGAAGGTGAAGGAAGGTGGATGAATGTAAATGAGTGATGTGGGAGCACCTTTGCTAAGCCTAGTACCCCTCAGAGGCCTATCTTGCACAAAATGTTATGCCCATAGTGTCCTTCACTGGCCCTAAAAGGGTGATCTTGATGGAAAAGTTTGACAGTAGTATGATGTTTCGAGGAGCCGTATTGAATGACCTAAGTGGATGTGTATGAGTGTTTCAATCCCTTCAAGTCAACAAAAATCCCTACAAAATAATCAAGTACATGCATCAAATGATCAATATTGCAACAAGATAAATGAAAGTGCAAAGGATGAGTTCAATTTTATTTCCTTAAGATCTACTCTACCCTACAACATATACTTAATCTAATGTCAAAATCAATGCTACTAACTTCCAAGTTGCAAAAACTAAGCATGAAGAAGAGCTACAATCCAAAACATAACAATTTCCAAGAAATCATAAACACATGTTTTGACTTGTGGTTGTAGATCTTCCAACCACACTTCCCACAAAAGAGGTAGTGGTCAAACCTGCAACTACAATTTTTGTAATATGATTCCTACTTAAACAAGAAATCAATGAAATGACTTGAAAAAGAACAAGCAAAGAATATATGTGAGGTGTTAAATCCTCTGGGTTGTGCCAAAACATAAGGGTTTCATCCCTCCAAATTTAACTCATATGTAGCCCAAGAGTAAGATTTTCATTGATAAAAATAAGAGTCACATACGTTATGTGAAAGATGAAGATAACGATATAAAACACTAGGCTCTTAGTAGCTACTCCTATCTCCAAAAAAGGTTTGAATCCTAATGATCCTTTAGGCTTGTTTATTTATACAAAAAGTAGATCAAGGGAAACTCCATTGAAAGGAGGATTGCTTCCCTCAAAGATCTCAGAATCGGTGGATCTAGTTCCCTTGGACCTTCAAATGCACTTGAGTTCCTTAGTTTTTTTTGAGGAATATTTGGTATCAAGCCAAGTTGGAGAGTTAGTGTAGTGGAAAAGCCTCTTATATTCTATCTATATGTCTACAAGAAGCTCCTACATAGTAAATATCTCCAAAAATTATGACAAGAACCCTTTAGTCTTCCTACTAAGCAAATCATTGCTAAAAATGCAAATTAATGTGAAAAAATGAGAGTTTTAAGGGCTAGAGGATAGGATAATGGGCATCAAAGTATACCTATTAATGGACCCATCATCACCCCTCTACTGAAGGTGTTTTTCACCCTATAAGAAAGTCATTATTTGACATGAAGTTCATTCATGGCCATGGTGACCTCTCTAAAATTCGAAGGCATTTTAGATGGTGTGCCTTCCTATCGATAGAACCCTGCATTTTCTTCTATGTTTATTCATTCCTTTTGTTCTTTTGCTAATATCTTCTTTCCTATAGTCCCATCAGTAAGGGAGGATTGAGTTTGAGCGCTATCTAATTGATCTTCAAACTTTTCATCATTCTTTTGAAGTTTGGGGTTCTCTCCAAGGAATTCCTTAGTCTTTCTAGAGATTGACACACTGTAATTTGTAACAGTGAGACAGACCATGCCATCTTCTTTGCAGGAATGGAACTTTATGTCCTAACATCCTAACAGTGTCCTCAAAATGGAGGATAATTTTTTCTTGGGTTGTCATATACCATGGTGCCAATTCAGGATTAGTGGAGATGGGGTGGTGTTTAGTAATGACAACCTTGGGGCTCACCAATTGTTTTGTGATGTAAAAATGCTCCTTGTCTTATTTTTTCCATCACCCTACTTACATATTCAACTTTGGTTTCTTCATGGGTCAACCAAGAGGCTAGTGCCATTACCTGCATGTCCCCCTATCTGGAGTTGGGGTCCCAAAATTTCATGTCTGTGAGTATCATATTGTTCATGTAGAACTCAACTAGTTTGGCTCTATCCTCAATACTTTCCTTTTTGCAAAATTAAATGAAATTATTGTACTCTTGGAAAGGTAGAGAGCCATACTATGATAATGTCTTTATCTACAATTGTAGCCACTACTCCTCGAGGAAGATGGCGTAGGATTTGGATGGTTTGCTTCATTGTATGTCTTCCAAGGATAAACTTTCCGAAGTGGCAAGTTGTATCTCTTTTTCTTGCAACTTCTCTCTTAGCCTTTTGTTCTCAGTCTGTAGTTGCTCCTTGTTGAATGAATCCATTAGCCTTTAGTTATTCAATTCCTTTCTTATTTCATTCACCTTTTCCTCCATGAGGCCCACATATTACGCCTTCTTGGATCTTGCAATTGGAATCGATCTATGATTTCTTCCTTTTTCCCTTCCATTCCTTCCACCCATTCCTTTAATTTCTTAAATATTCATAGGATTCCATAAGGAAAGGACAAGAGTAGAGGATATCCATTAGGGTATTATCAATTAGAGTGTAATCTGTTGGCATAAGGATTGCGTGAATTATATGGAATTTACGGTGTTTTTTCTTTCATAGAGATAGTTTCCATGCATGGTTTGCTTAGTGAATTAAGAGGCTAAGAATTATATTTATAGTGATTTCTTATAATAAACTATTATAGTTTTAAAGGAATTACATTAGGAGCTCAATATTTTATGGAAGGAACCTAGAGGAGTGTTAAACAAATTGGTTAGGGTAGAGATTGGTTTTACAGGATCTCTAGGGTCTTTTTAGGCATTTCCATTGTTTTATCTCTAAGCCTACGATCTCCTAGTTAACAATAAATGTCAGATCAATAATATACTAATACTAGACCCGATAGTTGTTTCTTCACTAGTTGGTATCTATATGATTCTCATTGCCCCGTACACATTCTAATTGTTAGTTTGGAGATAATCTATGATTTTTAGGGACATCAAGACACAAAGTGTACAACGTTAATGATGTAAGTTCAATGATGGAGCACTAAATATGATGAAGACTGCACTAGAACTTTTCAATGTGATGGAATAATCACATGGTGATGTTAGGAGAAATTTTAAATGTTTTGTGGAAATATTTCCTAATGTAAACAAATATTCAATTTCCCTTATTTTGTGAGAACAAGAAAGTAATCATATCTTGTGACTCTTGGTTGTCCCATGTTAGCTTTCTTTTTAAAGAGCAAGAAGATTTTAGAAGAGCAGTGTAATGGAGGCAAATGAGCAGTGGAGAATAAGAGATGAGAAGCTCCAGGATGAGGAGAAGAGACAAATACTAAGAGAGGCCTCAACTATGTTATATATCTTTCTAGTTTTAATATATATTTAAATTTGATATTTATATGCCTTCGTGTTTGTTAACTTTTCAGTTTATATATTGTTGGTGATGTTGCTTTTTTGGACTTGTTAAGTTGTTTTATGTTATGAATCTAAATGTGTTGAAAAGAATAGTGGTTGTAGATGTGATGTATTGATGGTATGTTCGTATTTAGACTTATATTTTCATGGATAAGTGAGTACCTACTATTGATATGTTGTTGGTGCTAGTATATCACATGCTGAGTTCATATTAAAAGGAAACCTAAATATTGTGACCTCAATCATTGTGTAGTTATGAATGGTTCTTTTGTATTTTGGTTCAAATCCACATGATAAAGTTTCCTCTATGATTTGGGGAATTGATTGTGTGGTTGTGCAAGTTTTACAGTGGCTAAGTGTTGTTACAATAGAACATAGCATTATGTTTTGGAAAATGTTGTCAAAAAAATACCTCTTGGATTGTTTTCGATTGGCAAAGTTGTATACTGATATATCCCAGTTTTATTTTTTGGATTCATGTTGTAAATTCTATAGAAGAATGTGTGGTTGTGCCTGGAATAGTGGTTTCACGATTTATGTTAGTGATTGATATGTTTTTACTGCATAAAACTGAGCACCCTGTTTTGTTGAATGATGTCAAAACCCTTGTAGATTTGACTTAGCCTTGGAAAAGAGGTTAAGGTAGGTAAGTGGAATCATTTCTTGCATCATGGAATCAATTAAGTCTATGGGAAGTCAATTAGAGCAAGGATGACTATGCCAAGTCCTTTAACCTTCCAGAAATTTGAAAACCATAGCTTTTGGGGTGATAAGATTTTTTTTTGCAGTGCCTACAATAGAAAGTTTCATGGATGTGTTTTTATGTCTTTAAAATTTTGTTTGGCTTTCATTTTCATCATTTTCTATATGGACACATATTAAATTAGATTATTTGAGGAAACTCCAGGGTCACATGAAGAATATTTCATGGAACTAATGGAGGAAAATAAATATTATGTTTTTGGCTGCATATGTAAAATGTTTTATGAAATATATTTGAAGATGATAGAGAAAGTAAAGTCCTGTATGTTTTAGTCCTGTATTATTGATAGTCAGCGTAATCCAATCTGTCATCTAGTGGTATCAGAGTAAGCTACATTTCTTCGAGAATGTCAGGGAATTTCCGCTCTTTAGCGATGTAGTCAGAACAATAGATATTAGACTTTAGAGTTATAGTACAACTAAAACTGAAATGAAGTGATAGTGGAGATGTTTTCATGTTGAGAAGATTTTATCCATGTACATATAGAACTTTCAGGTTTTAATACAACTTGACAATGAAAGAGGTTGAAGAGAGAAGAAACTTACAATAGCAGGGAATAAGTTGAATTCTTAAGAAGTAAGTGAGTTGATTGTAGGGAAGTGAAGAGCTGATATGCTTGTGAGGAAAAACAAGTGTATTGGTTGAACAAGTAGGTACAAGAAATATTGTGGAAGATGAGATATTATTATAGATCTTATAGAATTGAATGTAATGTTTATGTTAAGTTGGTCATTAAAAGAATTGCGGTTGAAGGACTAAATTGGTAGTAACTACCATAGGATGTAAGATATCTCAAAGGAGAAGGAAAAGAAAAATTTGTTAGATGAAGAGATGGTGACATCACCCAACCAGGGAAAAAGTCGCTAGAAACTAAGAAGAGTGGGAAATTGAATATGCAGCAGCCAACAAATTTGAAAGCGAAGAGAAGGAGTGCTCAAGAAAATGTTCTACTATATATAACCTCAAGAAGAGAAGGTACTAGAAAGACGACTTAGCATAGGTGACAAGTAACATAGTTGTTACCGAGAGAGCAAGGGCTTGATGAAGCTCAGTATTAGACAAGGAGAGTTCACAAGAGGAAGAGATGAAGATGATTGCTATTAGTCATAGCAGGGGTTCAAAGGAAATTCACAAGAAAAAAAAGAAAATTTCTAAAGCATTTGGACTCAAAGGAATGAGTGATGAATATTTTGAGAAGGACATGGCTAAGAAGAACTGAATCATGTGAGACAGTTTCTACAAGAAATTCAAGATGATCAAAGTTATGGTTAGATAATGAGCAAGAAGAAGGTGAGATGGCATTCCTTGAAAAGGAAGCTGAGACCAAATAACGACATCAAATTGGAAGAGAAAATCAGAGTAGTTTAGTGTGAAATGAAGATATTATGCATGACATGGAGTAGTATACCAGAGAAATTCCGAAGTTATGTGATCTTAAAAATCATAACTAGTATATGTATGGAAATTTTGAAGAATCCATATAGAAAAAGAGTATAATATTTGTTTAAAAACACCATCGAAAGAGAGAACAAATCAAGAGGTAGAGTTTTGGAGGAATGGTTGGTGAATGATACATGTGATGAATATTGAATAGAAGTTGAAATAAATACAATTCAAGAATATTTCTTTGAATTATATGGGGAATTGAAATTCTTGGGAGAGAGGATAATGAACCAAGGGTATCATATTTAGAATGAAAAATAAAAACTGGAAAAGAAAAACATTTTCTTGGATGATAATGAAGATGAAACTATAAGCTATAACCAATACGCTATTAAGGAAAGAGATAAACCATAATTTTTTCAAATTTTCTGACAAGAGAAGGTATGTAGTATCCTAAATATACCAAATTTCAGCCAAGGACCGGATTATAAGATGAAGTTGATAAAAGGAAAGAAAGACTGTATAGTTGGTTGTATGAAGAGACAACCGATAATTTTGAAGAAATTTTTGAGCAATGTAATGGCAAGTTTGAATAATTCAAAAATAAGTAATTGTCAGAATTTGCAATAGAAGTAGTAGAAGAAGGTACAAGTTGATTAAAGATCTAGTAATATTTTTAAGTTTCTCCATGGAACAAACAATAGAGGAAGGTGAGGATATTTGCAGCGAGCTAGAGAAATGAGTGCTCAAAGGGTTCCATAGAAGAGGACTAGGAAGATGCCAAAAACCCAAACCCAGAGAAACACTTGGTGAGGTATTATGCAACAAGGCAGATGCTTCTTATTGCAGAGACATGTTGCACCTCACAATTTGAAGTTATTATGAGAATACTATATTCATATGAGAAGAGGGTTATAAATTTTTGTACCTTGGAAGTCTAAAGAAAGTGCACATATGGAGCACTAAATTCGATGAAGAGTAGACCAAAGCTTTCCAATATGATGGGATGGTCACATGGTGATGATGGGAAAAATTTAAAATTTTTAATGGAATTATTTCTTATTCTAAATGAAGTTTCAGTTTCCCTTACTTATTGAGAAGGGGAAATGAATCATCTCTTGTGACCCTTGGTTGTAAAATGTTTTGTTTATTTTTAAAGAGGAAGAGTGTTTGATAAGCATAGTGGAGCAGAGGAAGAAGAACAAAGGACAAGAAGAGAGGAGGTGCTCCAAAATGAGGAGAAAAGGCAGAGGTCAAAAGAGGCCTGGGTTGCATTGTATATTTGGATAGTTTAATGTATATTCAAATTTCATATTTATATGCCTCTACATTTGTTAACTTCTCTATCTACTTATTGTTAGTGAAGTTGTTGGTTTGCAATTGTTAACTCGATTTATATTAGGAATCTGAAGTGTAGTGGTTGTAGATGTTATGTATTAGTGGCATACCATTATTGGGCGTTATATTATCATGGGTAGTTGATTAACTGCTATTGATATGTTGACCTTACTAATATATTGTATGTAAAAGAAACCTGAATATTGTGGTCTCTATTGTTGTGTATATGTGCACGATTCTTTTGTATTTTGGTTTGAATCCCCACATGAAAGTGTCATTTGTGTACTAGAGTAGTGAATGTGTGGTTGTGTGAGATTTATAGTGACTAAGTGTTGTTACAGTCGAACATAGCATTATGTTTGGAAATGATGTCAAGAAAATGCCTCTTTGATTTTATTAGAAAAGTTGTATGGTGAGATTACCCATTTGCCTTTTTTCGAGTCATGTTGTAAATTTTGTAGAAGAATGCGTAGTTGTGCTTGGAATAATGGTTATGTGATTTTTGTTAGTGATTCATGTGTTGTTACTACACAAAATAGAACACCTTGCATTGTTGAATGTTGTAAAATCCCTTGTAGATGTGAGTTAGCCTTGGAAAAAAGTTGAAGGAGGTTAAGTGGAATGATTTCTTGTGTCAAGGAGTAAGTTAAGGTTGTGGGAAGTCAATTACAACAAGCCCAAGTAATTTCAACTTCTAGTAATTAAAATAACACAATTTTTAGGGCACTATGAAGTTTTTTTTTTGCGCTATGAAATTATGTTATAGTGCCTACAACTCAAATTTTAGGGTTTCTTGTTTGGGTCTTTAAAAGCCTGTTTGACCTATTGTTGCATCGTTTTCTAAATGGACACGTGTTAAATTGGTTGAGGTGAGAAAACTTGAGGGTTAGATGAAGAATCTCTCATGGAACTTATGGAGGAAAATCATATTCTCTTTTTTGTTGTATATGTAAAATGGTTTATAAAATATAGTTGAAGTTGATAGGGAAAACAAAGTTTTGTGTGTTTTAGTCTTGGGTTATTTGTAGTCAGGGTAATTTGGTTTATCATTAATTGGGTTGGTGTTGCATGTTTGTTATCCCGAGACCCATGCAACACCAGCCTGGATGTGCTCACAAGGGTTTAGGGCCACAGGGCCATGGAATAGTCCACTATGTGGAAAATAGAGATTTTGGGGAAAACTATCCCATTCTCTAGGAGGAGTAGACCTTCTCCCTCCATTTTATTCTATAGAAAATTAGAATCAACAAGTCACCATGATTCTAGAGCAACTCACATGAGATTGGCATGAGGACTGAAACAATTTTTTTCTTTTGTTAACGACCTTCAACAAAATCAATGGCACATGATGGATCAGTTGGTATCAGTGTGTCAATTGTTAAAAAGGATTTAGGAGAAGCAATAAAATCTCGAAAGCATGATGGAACATATGGAAGGACACATTCATGAAGCCTTTCATCCTCTTCCACTACGAGGAAATAGATTGGACATTCCAACTCAAGGAAAATTTGTTGAGCAAGCACAAATTCCATATGTGTTTTGGTTGTTGGGATCTTTTGGATTTTTTTGCATATCAGTATATGGTCTTTTAGTGTAATTTTGTTGTTGTCAATCTGTTTTTGCTAATACCTTTGTGGTCAACAAGTCCAATAGAAATAAATCTAGAAAACTTTTGCATCCAAGTTTTTCACATATTCCTCTAAAATAAGTTAATAGAAAATTTAGATTTACAGAAAAAATCATTAATCTATTTTTTACTTTATCTTTTAAAAAAATTAATATCTATTTAAAAATAAAAAATAAAAACAATCATATTATATTAATACTTTAACTTTCAAAAATTGAATAGTAAAAATGTGAATAGAATAACTAACTACAAAAAATATGATAATCATTATATAATAAATTATTTTATTTTAAAAAACAAGGAGAGCTGCGGGGCAGCTAGTCCCTGCCCTGTCAATAGTAGGCTAATTCCTTTGCAGCTTTGAGTTTGAACGTGTTTCAGCTCTTTTTCTTGTTCACGACCCAGCTACTATTGAATCAGCGTAAGGAGATATCGATGAGGGTATAATAGAGAAAAGAATTAGCTTTGGTTGAGAGACTTGGATATTATTGAATCAGCGTAAGGAGAAAAGAATTAGCTTTGGTTCAGAGCTTGAATCAGAATATCCTTCAGTCACCCTAGGTGAGGAGTTCGGCTAAGAAAGAAAGATAGATCATGTTTAGCCTCTTGAAGCCGGTAGCAAAGGAAGTGGCAGCAGTGCTTTATGCTTTAGGTCTAGAGAGTAACAACATCCAGGTGATATTCTCATGAAGCCTCCCAGCATCAGATTAATTGACAAAATTCGTAGTTGAACCCGTATTTATCCTGTCGAAGAGCTCTATCGCACTGGAAAAGATGTCGGCTCCTTTAACTAGTGCTTAGTCAGCTGCATCTCGAACTGCATCCGCCTCTGCGGATCATTTACTGATTCAAGGTCCCACTCGACCTGTTACCTCTGCTTCTAGATTTGGATCTGTTGCTGGCTCTCGAGCTGCTACTAGTGTAGACCAGCTTAATCACAGAAACAAAAATCACAATTCCCACAGCTATGACGATGTCGTAGCCCAGCCCAGCCCTGCTCATGCTAGAAGGTGTCGAGGTCGAAAGCTAACTGAAGGCTAACAGACAAGTTATGTACAATGAAATTAATGCTCTCATATAGCTAATGCGCGGAAAATACATTTAGTATCGTTTTAAATGTTAATAAAATTGGAGGTATCCTCTTATCTCCTATCGATGGAATTGTTATAATGGATTCTTTTAAACTCTTGTCAAAGGCCCATAAGATAATCACTGAAAAAGGTGATGAGCCGTTATCACATAGGTATGGACCTGCATCTTAAGCAAAACGGAAGATATAGTTTTCCATGCTATAATAAGCATACAAGAAAGACCTGTCTCGCCATAACTAACTGGATCAGACCCGTCTCGCCAGAACTAACCGGATCATAATAAGAAGACAAGGAAATATAGGCCTAGTGCATCCTAGTAGTCCCATACCCACTTATCTGCCTCTGCTGGCTGATTCATACGTCAATCCAAGCTGTAGCATTCTTTAAAAATATTCGAGGTCACAGACTTAAATAGATTACTCGCTGCCTACTCAGCAAAATCTGATAGAATGAAGAGCCTCGTACAGACAAATGAGTGGAATATTGATAAACATTTGTTGTTTGTTTCTAATATACTTGAGATTGAGCTTCTTGCTAGTGTCCAAATGTGGGTAGTGTTCGGTGAAATGTCAAAATTATACATCATGCAATGACTATTCTATGGTTGAAAATTTTGAATTGTCGTTAATAAATACGACTCCCCATATCATGTCTTAAAACCATAATGCAATGTATATTTCATACCTTGTCTCACCGTATATAATCGTTGCCAATGAGTTTGGCAGATATACGAATCCCTGTAGCTGCACTTAGCACTTCGCTCTGGTGAAACCATATACCACATATGGTATAACAAATACCCGACGGTGAGAAGACCTCGTGGCATCGGATATGATATGGTCATAACCATATGATAAACATAAGATCAATTGAATCGACAGATGATATCGTTGGGTTCCGTGTGGCATATGTGTGATAACTTTTCCATATGCATTATGAGCGAAGTCCAATGGTGCATCATCCATGATTGGATAGGATGGTTATAATAAATGTAACCTTGGCATATGAGCACATGAACTCCGGAAGTTATGTAACTCCGCTCGGCGGTGTGGTAAACATTGATGGTGGAATATTACTCAAACCCGTGGCATATATCAAATATAACTAAAGTTTGACATAGCTCCTCATGGAATCTTCGTGATATACGATTTGACTTTGGAATATGACATTGTCATAAGATTTCTCTGTGCCGAGTTTGGTGGAGACTCCGGCGATATTTGGAGCACTGCTCACCAACTTCGGAATTCCAATAAAATAAAGGGCCTATTTTATCTCTACGAAGCCATCCATCCAAAGGAGGAAATTCGCTTGTGCTCCCAGGTAGTCTGGATACGTTGGCTAAAACTTTATGTCCTCAATTAGGTCCTAAAGGCTCCATCTCGCATGATGAGGTGCAAGTGTCGAATCTTCAGACTCTTAGACCACAATTGGTACCTTATCTTGAGCAGGATATTCGTCTGTTAGGTGGGGTTATGCTAAAAGCTCAGGATATTTATTGGACTCAGTTCAAAATAGATATCACTACTTGCTTGACATTGTCAAGGCTAGCTCTTAGCATTTTTCGTATGAGGTATTACGATCCCAAGAGTTGGCCTATCCATATACCAAGTCGGAATTAAGACACATTTATTCGGTGCGGGTATTATGGTGGCCATGCCGATCTATCTTCGCCCAACTTGTTGCAACCAGATATGAGTTCTTAGCGAAGGCGAAGAAACGAGCTTGGTAAATCGTTTCGTGGCGAAGAAACATGCAGAATACTCGTCGCGTGTCAAATTATCATGGTTTTCCAAAGCATAACACCTATGCACATAAATAATTGGGTGCATGCACAGATAGTGTAACATGTCAAACTGGATTTAACTCCGTGATTTCTATGCCCAGGTATCGGCTTCAGTAAGACTAATGAATTGTGCATCGCGTTGCCATTATCGCCTTCGCTGTAAGTTTTTGGTCGCATTACCATTATCGCCGTCGTTGTAAGTAACCTATTCTCAGCATATCATGCAGGCCGAGGGCACAAGTATGATGTTGCGGCTGTAGCCGAATGCAGGGCCATCTGTTGAGAGGGATTTAGTGAATTCCGATGGAAAATAATGGTGAGCTCCTGCATGGAAAATAATTCAGGGTTTCAAGGATTTAGTGGTGCAACACATTGAGGCAGGGTGTTAATCTTAGTGCTGCGGATTAGTGTTGTGAATTTAGATTCAAATTCATTCTGGGAGGAGGGATTTAACAGAGGTCTTAAATAATCTCAGTGTATGCTACAACTCAGTGGATCACTTCGACCTAATCGTTAGTATCTGTGAGAGACCATCTCCATTACAAAAAATACCGAAATTTTAATTGCCACAAAGATGTCGAGTCAGGGGGGAAGGATGAAGGTGACTGCCATCAATGGCGTGAAGATGTATTCTGTGTCCGGGCAGCGTTCATTTCCCACATGGCTTACGCCTACGAAATTGAAATCTCTGCGCAACGACAGTGGTCAGTCTACTCTGCTCTTTATTTTAAAATTATTTCAATGGAGAAATAGGTTGCCTTGGGCTGTTTTCAATTTGTTCTAGTGCCACTTTTTGATGATTTTTTATCGAGTAGTTAAGCATAGAATAATTATGTTTCTGTCTCATATACGCTAGCAATACCAGGTAGATTGGCAGACACGATTGTGAATACTTCAGAGATTTGTGCATGCATTTGTCATTTTATAGAGCAGATTCTCGCTCAGTTTTGTGCGACAAACACTCAGTTGCTGTCAAAGTACTTTTTTAATATATTTCTGTTTAGTTACCTCCCACTGAATGAGTGTCTAAGCTCTCTCTAAATTATCTATACACTTTCTATTCTTTAAGAATTGAATTTTGTTGGGGTTATGGGAGTAGGTAAGGAGTGCAGGTAGTAAAGGGAAAATGTATATTATCTACCTCATTTTCAAAGTACAGTAATGTCTACAATTACTCTCCCTATCGGTTTTAATGCCCTTAATCCAAGACGTGAGGAACACCAATTCAGGAACAGGTTCAATCCAAAGGGGTCTGTGACCAACATCAGTTTTGAGGCGGCTCTGTGCAGAGTGCCACCGAAGCTGTGAAGGTTTGAGCAACTTCTTGACAAGTTGAATTACTAATTTCCAGAATTAAGAAATCGTTGTTTAAATTAATTTCATAACTTCAGGCAAGAAAAAATTGGAACTTTATTCAATAACCATTATTTCTGAGAAATTTCTTGATAGCATGAATTACTTATTGCCAAAATTATATACTGCCAAAACTAATAAATTGTTGTTTAAATTAATTTCAGAATTTTAACTCTATGCGCAAATGGTTCAGGTCGTCCTTCACGGCTTTGCTTCAGGGTTCGTATGTGAAACGAATGCAACTGAACACAACGTACTAAAAAGAGAACTGAATAAGTGGTAGCTCATGTGCAACATGAATGGCGTAAAAGCCCCTAAGTTACATGCTATAAAAAATTGAAGAAGTCTTACCACACTTGAAGGTCACTGATGCCACTACTTCCACGGGACTTACAAGTCGGACTAGTTGTTTTCTGGCTTCAAAGTCCGGTAATGGTGCTTCAAATATATGGCATTGGAGTCTGAACAAGGCGGTGCCTAAAATAACTCCTGGTAGAACACCTGCACCACTTTGCATAGACACGTACACCACTTCATGCACAACAGTTGCCAACCCAACCTGCAAACAAAATACGCCATAAGTTCACCATACATTTTCTTAACATTAAATGTTGGAGATTAATGCTAAGGCGAAGATAGCATTACTTCATCAAGCTTTCAAATTGTTCTAATTACTTGTACTTCTCCACATTGTTTCCTAACTTTTGAGCCTGTATACCTCGTTTTGGGGCCAAGTAAGATGAAGATTTTTTTGATTGGTTAAAAGCATAGGAAAATATAAAATATTGTATTGGTTGATGTGACATGTCAAGAAAATTTGTTTTAAGTTAAAATAGGTTTATTGATTATCGTGTCGAACTAATGCTATCGACTCAAATCGATTACTATAGTCCCTGCCAGCCCGGAGGGGCGGGGACTAATAAAATTGGTTAATAATAATAAGATAAAAATATCGCATCTAAATCAATCAATTCAAACAAATATATAAAAAAATAAATGGATTTAAATGGATTTATTTTTATTTAATTAATATATTAAAATTAAATTTATATTTAACAAATTACAATATATTTATAAATATTAATATATTAAAATTGATTTATATTTAAAAATTACAATATATTTATAAATATCATATTAATATATACGATATATAAGAAATATATCTCTAAGAAATCCTTAATAAATCTATAATATTTCATTCATTTATTAAAATTGTTAAGTTTATTAATCAATACAAAGTAATAAAAATCTATTTCATAAGTTATCATTTTTTGTGTAAGCTTGGTAGATCCCTTTTTCTATCAATATTTCATAATAATGTTTTTGGTTTCAACAAAACTACAAAACTATGTGTAGCCTCAAGATGCCTATAGGAAACCAAGTCTGTTGGCCACTTGTCTACATCAAATGTTGTCCAAAATTTAAACAAAGTGATTCTAATCATCCAAGCTACATTGGCTACCTTATCTCCTATATGCTTCATGCTCGAAAAGTAAGTGCTAATAGTCATCAAAACAACATTTAACTAGTAGGATTGCTTCATTCATCTGAAGAAGCAATTGGGGTCAGGGCTTTCGCACTTGACCCTGGTACTTTGCTTCGCATCATATTCTAGAAATTATGTTCGAACCTATTCAGGGAAAGATTGTTTTGAAACAGTTGCATTTTGATAGACTATATCTCCTTCTGAAGATCCTTTAGACTTGGTTCTGTTGGTTTGTCCTCTTCCCATTCTTTTGTTTCCTTATAGGTCATCATTTCTCTAGCCAGGATGTTTTTCATAACCCAATATTGTTGGATGGTTTGCCAAAACAAAGTTTGGCAGCCTATGGTATTGCTTGGATCTTTGACTATTGTCTCCCATTCCTCTGTTTGAATCTCTTCATTTTCGATGTTAGCATTTAGTTCTCTTTCCCATTCAGAGATGACAACTTCCTCTCCCTGAATCTCTTCATTTTTGATATTAGAATTTAATTCTCTTTCCCTTTTAGAGATGACAACTTTCACCTCGGATATGGATCCTACACAGTATGCGTTGATGATATTCTGCATACTTTCCTTTCATGTTTTCCTTCCTTTTTTCCTCAGATCTTATCTTGCATATGGAACTAGGCCTTTCATATTTTTCTTTTTCTTTTCTAATCTTTTGTTCCCTTTCCTTCCCTGTTGGTTTCTTTCCTTCGCCATCCGAGTCTTCTTGCTGCTTCTTCCTTTCCTATCCAAGCGACACACCTAGACCAAGTCCTAGTACTCATTGGCATGGTTTGGGTGCCATGTTGTCTGAGTCTTTTGCACACTGGTATTTAAGCTACGCATAACAGAAACTAGAACTAAGACACTATGAACCGTAATTAAATTTTCCATAGTAGACACACAGTAATTTATGCTCTATAATTTGTTCTTGGTTTTGACATAATTCCTCATATTCTTACTTTGATACTTGGACTAAGAATTGGCCTTGTGTGTTTCGAGATTCCCATCATGCTTCCCCATTTCTAGATGAGACTACTCAGGTGTAGTATCTTTCATCCATTTTGTACCCTCTTCACTACTTTTACCCCAGTCAACACCGAGGTTCCACTCGCTTCCTTCAAAGTTTTGCAAGATAGAGACAAGTCCATCTTCCAGGTTGCTACTCCCACAAGGCCATCCTATGCCTCCAATATCTTATGCTACCAAGCCTACCAACTGGTCTCCCAGAAGTCTTTCCTTCCTGGTTATCATCACCCCAAAGGGTAAGGCAATTCATTACCCTTTCCTACTAAACGACAGTTCTATCACCAAGCTGCGAATGTCCTACCCTTCACCAGTCAATCCCGTCATTGAAACCTAGTGAAAGCCAAGTTTGGACATTCTCCCCTCCCTGATTTCGGGGCCAATTACTACAGCCTCTTCTACCATCTCGTTCCAAGTCTTGCATCAATGTTGTAATGAGGGTTTGTCTCAAGATCGTTGGGCCGAAGGGACCACCAGGGTCAGGTTCCGTGTCAGGCGTCCTGCAATTTTTTTTATATCCTTCCCTACCAATGCATATACCCATTCTTAACTGCCAAAAGAAATTATGCCTATAGATGCAGTTGAAAACGCTCGAGATGATGTTACTGGCAGAATCAATTTGACCCAACAATTTCCATTTTCCCCAGGACCTAACTAAGCTTAGACGAGATTAAGACGTCCATTCCCCACTCTCCAGATAGCTATCTAGTCTATCCCATGCCAGGTTGATAGGCTAATAACCCAAGCATACCAATAAGCTTCAATTCTATATTTGACGGGGAAAACAATAATTATTAACTAGTAATCTTCTATAGGATTCATTATTGTTCCTCTTTTTATCTGAAATCGTCTTAGATTCCAATTCATATTTTCCATAACAACATAGGGGAAGGCAGGGATCACATACCAGGTTTTCTAGGCAAAAGTTGAACATTGCTCGATATCCCCCAACACTCGGGAAGGCAGGGAGCACATACCAGGTTTTCTAGGCAAAAGTTGAACAATGCTCGATATCTCCCAACACTCGGCACTTGGCAACTCCAAGTGCACGTCCTTCCTTCGCTTCATGCATGCAAGTGCCCCTCCACCTTCCCACCTTTCCCTTTAATTTTCTCATCCACCTACCCCCCTCCCTTTCAAGAAACCCGCCACATGCTTTGTTACACTCGTTGCCTCCCTTCCATTTTTGTGACGGTCTCATGATGAGATCCCACTTACCTTCCAATTAATGCCCTTCATTATTGCCTGCGTACTTCTGCTGCTCCTACCGTGAGTTGCCTGATTCTCCACCTACACTTACCAACTCTCGTGCCAACTGTCCAAACTCGCTTCCCTTTGCCCGCCGTGCCATCTTGCTAGCTTCGCTTTCCTCTTCCCGCCGTGACATCTTGTGAGCCTCTCCCCCCTCTATCGTGCATTGCCTATAGCACCCGATTAAGGGATTTATAAATTATCATTATTTTATATATCAGATTTTATTTATTTCATAATATTTGTTTCTTTATTATCATCTAAAAATTCAAAAAATAATTATGTTATCACTAATCACTACTTTAAAGAAATATATGATATCTTGCCAAATAGAAAAAGAAATTATCCAAAATATATACAATTTGGTATGAGGTTTCCTCCTAAAACCCATAAGGCTGGTTATTTAAGCCATCATAATTAACAAGACATGCAATTGTGAGAGGCTACTCCTCAAATGCATGCTGGAAAATGAAGTTATATATCTGGACTTTCGAAACAGCGATTATGAGAGGCTACTACTAAATGCATGTTAGAAAACGGAGCGGAATATATGGATTTTCAAAACCGCTAATAATACTCGTATCCATCAAGTAACTCACTTTTTGTTGATTCTCTTTATTAGTCCCTGCCCTTCGGGCTGGCAGGGACTATAGTAATCGGTTTTACCCGATAGCATTAGTTCGACACAGAAATCCATAAACATATTTCAGCTTAAACCAAAGTTTGCCGATAAATTTTATTAAATTTTATGTTTGCCGATACACGCATCCAATGGCAGGAACAATTGTCTTATTTGGCCTCAGTACGAGGTATACGATCTCAAAACTTAGGAAAATTTTCGGAAAGCATTTGGCTAATTGGTACAAGTTCGCCTCAGTGAAGTAATGCTATCTTTGGGATAGCATTAGTTGGTTAATATTTAATGTTAATTGGCTTAATTGGCTAACATTAAGGATATCGCCTAGGTTACGTTGGGGACAGATGTACAGTGCATGTAGCACAGTTGTTGCATGTACGCCTGCCAGCACATCTAACAGGTGCTGGCTCCTATGGGCTTTACAAATAGGTGCTGGAACTTATTCTCTCCATATTTGAACTCGCGTACTGTTCGTCTTCTAGGTATTGTGCCTCTTCTACAGAAAGAGAGTGCAAACGCGCAACATCTGGGCGCAGAAAGGCGCAGGCAGCCTGCACAGGTGAAATGTGTGTGAAATCAATTAGTATTCATATTCAATTTGTTATATATATCCTGCACAGGAGAAATGTGTGTTAAATCAATTAGTATTCATATTCAATTTGTTATATATATATATAACAAGGTTGTTTTGGTTGTATTACAGGCAGAGCACGGCCCTGGTAACCTAGCCTGTAAGTGAACATAAAGCAATGCACCCCACGAGACGGGAATTGAAGCTATGGAACGATTTCTTGAACGAGTTGAAGCATAATTTATACTGATAAAGGAACTGCAGAATTACAGTTTTGAGAAAAAAGAGCATTTGTACCTGGACTGTCGGAACTCTTTTAGCTGGTTAAGCAGGTCTTATCTTTGGAGGATCCGCCAATGTGCTCCTGTAACTACTCTTTGTTGCTCACACGGTTACAGGAAGCTTTGCCTGTAGAGGTTGACGTTCAGATATCAATGACTGGTGATTCTCTTTAGATTCATTATCCTTCTTGGTAGAATCGAGAGTTGTTTCCAATTCCCTGATTTTGTTCTGAAGACAGACATTTTATTCTGAAACCATTTTGCATCTGTTCAATTCATTGACTAAAGAGTCATTTTTTTCCTCAAGGCACTTTTTGGCTTCTACAAGATCTGAATGTCGATTCTGCAAGTCGACTAGTTTCGTCTCTTTCTCCTCTGCAGTGCACCTCGAAGATTCAAACTCTTTGTTGAGAGAATTGAAGGTCGTTTGCAAGTCCCTTACTCTTCCCTCAAGGCTGACCTTCTCTTCCTTTGAAACCGATGTTCTTCTCTCCAACTGGGTTCGTAAATACTTGTTTTCCTCCCCGAGGATCATTTTTTCAGCAGCAATGAATGAAAGTTGATCTTGCAAACTCGCTAACTGGTTCTTTTTCTCTTCCTCCCTAGCCGAAAGCTATTTCTGTATATCAAAGAGTTGGGCATTATTTTCCTCTTCAACAGCTAAAAGCTGGCTCCTTAAATTAGCTATTTCTACTTCACTAGTGGCAGCAGATTCCTTTATTTCTTCCAAAGAGGACTTTGCCGAGAGCAATTTTTCTTCAAACGCTTTATTTCTAGAGTGTTCCAGCGTCAAATCTTCATGCAATACCTCAATCCTCTTTCTATGCTCTTCGTTTTGCTTCAACGATTCACGGTAGTTTTCCTCCAGATCTCTATATTTCTTGGTAGTTTCTGCATTCAGTGATTCAAATTCCATCCTCTGCGCATCTTTTTCCTGCATCAGTTTGACATTTTCCTGTTGCAACTCTGCAAACTTTTTACTCAACTCCTCAACCTGTTCGTTAAGTCTACCATTTTCTACAATGGATTCTGTAAAATTTTTATTTTGCCTTTCAAACAAGGACTTGGTACTGTTTAACTCGTCTTGTAACGTTTCATTCCGTTGTTTTAGAGAATGTTCTGCTACCTTGTACTGCTTCATTAAATCTAACTGTTGTCTGACTCCTTGATTCACCTGAGACTTCCAGAATTTTACTTGAGTGCTCAGCGCTCTTCGAACACAATACCTCTATTTAGAAAATCTTTAAGCGGATTTCGGCCAAATCTGGCCTATAGGCACAGATTTCTCCCGAATTGAAACAGAATTTCCTATTTCTCACCCAAACCTGCTGTCCAGATGTCACAGTTGTTGAATACATACAAATAACTGAATCTATAGAAAATGAAAATATATCTAGAATCTTGGAGGCAAATAACAAAACGTTCAGGCAGGAAGGAAATTTCTTTTTTATCTGGAATGAAACCAGGGTAAATTTTGGATTACTAATGTGGATACTAAACTAAGTAAACTTTCTTTCTTGATTATAAAGACTAGCTCAAAGAAATGGCAGAAAATCAATCCCTGTGATGAATGACAATATTAAAGAATTTCACGGAACAGTGTCAATAAATTTCACTTATGGCTCTAAACACATGAACTAACCCTGGAATCTTGCAAGGCACGAAATCTAAGGAAAAAGGCTTTAAATTCTTGAATGAAACCCCAGCCACTACTATTTCTCATGCTATTTAATTACCTCAAAACCTGAACAAGTGACCCGATGATGAGCAGGAACGCCATGGATTTCCTGCATTCCCATTTCCATGGCTATGTAACGGGCAAGATCTGCACGTGCCTCTGCTAACTCTCTCTGCAACTATTGCACTTCACCTCCCAGAACTGAGATCGCTCCCACGCAACCATAAACGGGGTCTTTCACTCTTGCCTGTGCTTCGTACGCCATGGAAGGTATGCTGCTGGTACTGGATCAAGAGCTTACTGAATGAACAAGGGAAGCAGCTGAACGTCCGATAGAGAGGGCTTACTCTCGGAGTAGGAGACAACCATAGGTGGCAGAAGATTAGGGCGAGCGCCAACAACTGGCAGCCATCCAGCCACAAGGCCATTCGAACATAGTATAATGACAACTGGGCATATTTTGTCCCCCTCCAACATGAACATCACGTCTGTTCTCATAAAAGGCGGGTGCAAGATTACCTGGTGGCCTCCGAACACACAGTTCTCTCGAACGAAGTCAAATTATCCCAACTTTGGTGCCAAACTCCATTGTCGGCATACAAGGGTTAATACTTTTCCAGTTTAGTTTCTTTTTTCCTTTCTTATCGAACTGCAACCTAACTTTTGTGGTTTTTGACCAGGGTTATTAGTGACTGTTTCCTCTCTTCATTTCTTGTTCGTATAACCACATTACTCAATGGAGTTTTCTTGGTTCTTTTTGAGAGGTATCGTACATATATGGTTGTTATGTGGGTTGAAACCTCCCAGCTGGAAAGGAATTTCCCTCGAAAACATTCAACTCGACTTGCCGCTACGGTCTCCACAAGTAAAACAATTTTCTATTAACCCCCAAGCTACACTAATTTCTAGCCTGATAATATAACATTTTCAAATCTGATGGACCCTCTTGTAATTATTCGAGTAGTGATTGGAGGTAATGCTCCAGTCTATACATAAAGGTATAAGCATGTCTTCGTGAAGGCTGACAACTGTCTAAGTATTGGGTTTCCATGCTTTATTGATAAATTCTCGTTAATTTTCTATCATTTTCTTTTTCTCTCGTTGGTTTGTATTCTCGCTTGAATGAAAGGATTCCATCCAAGGCGGCCTAAGGCCTAACTGTGTTCGCCCTGAGAGACACTGCGTTTATAGGTGTCACAAACAAGATGGTGACCAAGCTGTGCAGTTCCACACGTTGACCATATACAGCCCACTTGGCATCCTCAAGACTTCCAACGGCCCCATCCCCACGATGGCAAGCAGCGGCGCCGGCAAGTACGTACTGATGGTAACCTCCTCCGGCACACCGGCATCAACAACGCCACGATCACGAGCTTGGCGCCGGCAAGTACGTACTGACGGTAACCTCCTCCGGCACACCGGCATCAACAACGCCACGATCACGAGCTCACTACTGGAAGACCTAGCCTTTCGGCTCTGTGGAATCTTGGGCAGCATAATCTAATACCCTGCGGGCTGGGGCAGGGACTAGCTGCCCCGCAGCCCCTCTTGTTGATATAGTGTTTGGGGATTTGGGTGCTATATCAATACTTGGTGGAAGGAGAGAGAATCATAATATTTCTCAGAAAAGGTAAAGACGTCAACATTAATTGACGCCTTATCCGCGTGATTGTCACTTTGAAAATAAAAAAGCATTTTCATTTTTTTTCTTTTAAATTGCAATTAAGAACCATAAACAATCAAAATACGATTTGAATGAGCTGCCTTATTGTTAAACTCCTCTTGCAAACCCCAATTTAATGAAGTTAGAATCCCCTAGTTAAATTCCTAGTGGATTCTCATTAGTTTTTGGTGGAAGATGACATTAAATCTGGTTTCTCATTAATTTTTGGTGGAATATGACGCTAAATTTAGCTAGCTGGAAGACAACTTACGTTAGTTTTCAAATAAACAGAATCCTTAGACTGAGAAGCACATTGTCTTGAATGTACTTGGTATATCACGGTACATATGATTGAAATTGAGGAGAACGTTGTATGTAGATTCACAGAGTATTATGTGACACAAGAATTGTTCTATTGTGTGCTCACAGTTGCACAAAACCATTTGCATTTCTGACAAGAAATATTTAGTTTTATATGGGAAAAACCCTCAACTTATATATTTCATCTCCATCTCTGTGATACAAGAATTGTTCTATTGTGGCTCACAGTTGCACAAAACCATTTCCATTTCTGACGAGAAATGTTTAGTTTTATATGGGAAAAACCCTCAACTTATATGTTTCATCTTCATCGACCCAACAGAGAAAGGATGAAATTTTTCTTTCTAATGCTCCCAAAAACAAGACACCAGAAACCAGTGAAATAACAATATAACTCTAGCTTCCACATGATTCAAACCCCAAGAAGCTATACTACCATTGCCTACTAAATCCCTGTAGAATTGCCGCCTCAAACCGAAAGCCAACTCAGGCTAGACTAGGGGATTGTTGCCAACTCAGGCTAGACTAGGGGATTGTTCTAGATACGAGTAGTGGGTCATCCCGTCTAGAGAGAGACAACCCTCGTAAGAGTTCTTCCTGGCCCACTCAATCATCTATTTATAGTTTTCTCAGTTTGAACTTCAATGGAAGGAGAGTTGTTTGAAAGGAGGATATTCACCTGATTCTTCAGAGCATATAATTGGAAGTCTAAAGCTCTTTTATTCGGTGGCCTCTGACAAAGCATGGTATTTATATTTATTTTGAAACCATAGATATTACATTAACTTTTCTTTCGTTTCCTCGTTTCCTTTGAACCAGGCAAAAGTGAAGTAATACGCCTGAGAGTTACAGGATCTCAATCTCCTATTAGGCAATGAACAAAAGTATTGCTATTTCCGCTACTATAAGATTATCCACAGTATGCGGTAAACAGATTGAAGAAGAAGATTGGTTCCGCCTACGACACACCTTAATATCATTTAAAAGTTTGAGCTTGCATGCACAATAATAAGATTCTTGAATTGCACATATCTATTTTTTTTTGGGTAAGCGATTCATTAGAAAACTGTTGTTAACTCGGTGGGTGGGAGAACCGTAGAACAATAATACAATTAGGACAAGAAGTCATCCCAGTTTAACAAGATAGTTGCTAGTCACTATATTTTTATATTATCAAAATCTCTTATCCTAAATCATTTAAAATAAAACCATATTACATAACTCAAAAATTTCTTACCCATATCATATACACAATCAAATTGTTAAAAGTAAAAAAAGATGCCATAACCATTACAAAATATGAAAAGTTTGAGATACAAAATCAGTGTACTAACTCAGAATCATTATTACTCTTTCCTATTCATTTTCCGACCAAACAAAACACTTCCGCTCATTAGAGATCTGAACAAATTACTCTTTCCTATTCATTTTCCAACCTAACAAAACACTTCCGCTCATTAGAGATCTGAACAAATGAAAACATTCCTTTCTCAACTTCCTACTAATCCAGGAAACTCTGAAGAAATTGTACTCCTGGGTGATTATCAACCCTTCCCGGTGTTAGTAAACAGATACGTTTAACAGTAAGAGTTGTGATTTCATTTGTTGCTGCACCTGGACCATCTTGCCATGAAACCTCGAAAGCGCAAACACATTTGCCATCCTTCCTGTGGGGATACCGGCGAACCTGCGATCAAATAATATACTTTCTTACTAGCACATGGTGAACTACCTTCCTTATAAGCTGAGGCAGAAGCACACTAATATCAAAATATTATAGGAAAAAAAAGAAATCAGGCTCTGCTTTTAATTATATATTAATAGTTGTTCATGAACCAGATAAAATCTGAGGCAACGTGATCACTTGACAGAGGTTGAAAGAAATAATATAAGGAAATCAACGTAGCACTCAAGTTCAAAGGATTAAACGCTACATGAAATTGGTTTCATCCAGCTTCACTCAAAGTGATAGATAAAAATAAAAATTCTTTAAGCAGTCATTTTGACCTGTGTGACAATGGCGTCGTAATATCGCAGATCCCCATAGCATTGGTATGATGCACATATTCGCATCCCCAGTGTTACCATGCAGCACTCATAATCCTGTAATTGCTGGGACAGCGGCCGAAAGTTTCTTGTCACCTCCTGTACTTCTCTTCTGTTATTTAAATCTACCACTTGCACCTCCCCTCTTGGAAGCACACCTGTGTAATGTATGTTAAAGTAGGCAGCCCGCCCTCTGGGCCTTCCATAGTCAAGCAATACGGCATACCATGCACGATCCACTGGAGATTTGTACTCCACTTTTGCAATGGGTTGTCCAGGAGCTCTAGCCATGAGAAAATGTTGATAGTGTTATGAACAAACTGTCTCCAAGGAATCAGAAAACTGTTCTGAGAAAAAATTGTAGTGTATGCTCTTATTATAACCGCGCAACGGGCTGTTTGGAGGGTGCTGCATTTACTGGTAGCATTATTTTTTTATTATTTCACAGTGGTGCAGCTGGCCAATTCGTGGCTGGTCAACATCTGCGAGTATCGGAAATAGAAGCCGAATCGGTAACATTAACCCACCGAACAAGTACTGCCCTTGTTCCGTCTTGGAATATGGACTGGCTCCTCTTGTCAGTCTCCACGACGAAATGGCTCTGGTCAGTCTCCACCACGAAATGTGTGATTCTCATTGAAATATTCTCGACATTCAGATCTGAGAATATATTGGTAAGCGGAAAGGAAAATCTGATGACAACTGTGATCGAAATGTTGGCTGAGCATTTGCTTTGACCATGTTTACCTCATGGTAATTGAGCATTGAGTGGTCAAATTTTATTGCTATTCAAACCTTGTTCGGAGATAAAAAAAAAAGAATTGCGATTAATTATCAAAATATATTGGTAAACGGAAAGGAAAATCTGATGACAACTGTGATCGAAATGTTGGCTGAGCATTTGCGGTAATTCAGCATTGAGTGGTCAAATTTTATTGCTATTCAAACCTTGTTCGGAGATAAAAAAAAATTGCCATTAATTATCAAAATAAATAGCAATTCTCCAGTAACTGACAAACTTACAATGTGAAGATTGATTGCATTTTCTCTTTTTTTTTTCGCTAGGTCTTAGCAGTTGCAATTCTCTCATATTATTATTCTGTGTTATTTCTATCATGCATTTTTTAGTTACCATTTATATTAACTACTAATTTATTTATGATTTACATTAATTATTTAGTGAAACAAATAATTTTTTTAATTTTTTTATTTAAGTATTGTGATTTTACCCATAAATATTATTTTAATTGGTTTAACACTTGTGATTTTATTAATACATTTTATTTTAATTGATTTTATGGTTGTGATTTTATTAATAAATTTTATTTTAATTGGTATTGTAAAATGGTGTTGAACTAATATATTATGAAATCTGATTTTATTTATATCAGTAAATTATTGGAAAAGGATGTATAGGGAAAAAAGAAAATATGTTGGAGTCAATTTATACTCTTGTTAAGACAAAGACATTAAAAGTGTGTGGAAAAGTTGTCTATTGGAGAAGATGCATGTGTTTGTTGAGACAAGATATTAAATAGTGGTGGAAAATGTGTTTGATTAGATAAGATATTAAACAATGGTGGAAAGGTGTGGGAAAGGCTCAGGGTGGAGCGAGTGCATGTTGGAGACAACGCATGTGCTAGTTGGGATAAGGTATTAGAAAACTGTGAAAAAAAACCCATGGTAGAACTAGTGCATGTCAGAGACAATGCACGTGACAATGCATGTGCTGTTTGAGAAAAGGCATTAAAAAGGTGTAGAAATGCTCATGGTAGAGCCAATGAATGAAGTTGTTGACAGAAGGTATTGCTCGTGTGGGGAGAAGGCATTCAAAAGGTGTGGAGGAAGCACATGGTGGGAGAAAGAATGGAAAAGTCATAGGAGTTGGATTTAGTGCCATAAAAATTTCAGGCTAAATTTTGATTTCGGTAATGTAAATTGCTTTTTTTACTATAAATATGGATTCAGCATCGAGAAAGTATGGAAAAGTCATAGGAGTTGGATTTAGTGAGATAAAAAATTGAGGTTAAATCTTGATTTGGGTAATTTAAACTCTTTTTTTACTGTAGATATGGTTTTAGCATCTTGAAAAACTCCTAGGTCACTTAAATTGTGGAGGCTTACCCATAAAACTTGTGATCTCAATAAACTCTTGCCAGATTAGAGAAATCAGATTGAACAACCCACCGGAAAAGCTTCCACTAAAGACAACTCGAAAATCATGTGCCTTGACAAAGTATAGAAATTAAGGATCAATTAGACTACTACACAACATTCTATATGACAATGCTTTAGATTTTGAAGTAATTAGAGTCTAATCACCTATATATCACATAAAACTCATCCAAACATTTAAATTTCTAACCAGCTAGATATTGTTGGTTAAATTTCTAGCTAAGTAGATATTGTTGGTAAGAGAAAATATTCATAGGAAAAAAGCATGAAAAGAAATTCACGTTTCTCATAAATATTAGTTTTTTAGTAAAAATCCAACAACTAACATTCACCATAATTATTAATTGTAAATCCTCATATTTTTATCAATATTCAAAAAAATTTCACAAACTAACTATCCACTATTCATCAACATAATTTAACTAACTATTATTTATAAATTTCAATTCATTTTAACAAATAAAAAATTATAACTAATCATTATAAATTGAACACAATATTTAAATTTAAAAAACTAGTGTAAAACTTTGTTTATTCCATTTCTAAAAGGGAATAATGAAAAAATATTATTTATATATTAATTATCACTATATACATTACAGATAATTTATTAAAAATATAAAATTCAAAATAATACTTTAAACTCAAAAATATTTTACTATATATTATTAAAATAATAAAAATTATAAAAATAGTATTTTAAATAAATTAAAATTCTGATATTTTTATTAACATTATTTATATATTAAAATTGAACTTATGTTTTATTAATTTAATTTATATTTATGAGTAATGATTATTTTATGCTTACAAATAATCACATGTTATCAAATATTTACTGCAATATTATTATAAATCTTTTTATTAACACATTGTTCATCAACTATGTGGACATACCGGTGAACCTGCCATCAGAATGGATCTTTTTACTAGCAGATGATGAACTACCTTCCTAATATGCTGAGGCTGAAGCACGCTAATATCAAACCATTTCAGGGAAAAGAAAATAAGTAACCCCGGTGGGTAGTCCCGATGTGTAAAATTTTGAGAAACACTGATCTAGATTTGCAAAACAATAAACAAACTTGCAAGAGAAAGAAGGAAGCTAGCAAGAATTCAGAAAAGAATGAAAATCCATTGATTCTACCATATTGGTTTAGAATATATACATAAAAGCAACTAAGTTAAGCTTAGTTGTGCATGCAATAACTAAAGCTAACTAAAGCTTGTACATGCAATCACTAAAGCTAACTCAAGCAATAAGTTAACTGAAGCTAATCTAACTGCATGTACACCAAGACACATAGTCTAAGTGCATGTACACCAACACCCCCCCTTAAGCATAACTTAGGTGAGTGTGATGCAAAATGAATGAGTCCCGGCAACACGGCCATTTTAGGTACCCATAATCAATGCATAAAAAAAAGGAGGAAAGAGGGAAAACCGAGTGGGAAGAAAACCCCCCCTCAAAAATATAATGCAAAAATAGAAAAGATTTAACTGCTAGGCAGTCAATATCGCTGACACAGTGACTCTATTGCGTAACTACGGTCAAGCGTGGCAGAGCCGCTGAGAGAACCCGATCTACTTCTATTTGCAGGTCGAAGAGGCAAACCGTCACTGTAAATAGGGCCAGAATTGGAACTGGATTTTCTAGTGCTGGAATATGACGTCATTGGCCCTAATAAGGATCTCTTTAGGGCTTTCCGTGACGGGTATGCCGGCGTCGTTGAAACGCTGTAATATCCATTCACGCTGTGGTTGCGCTTGGATCGCTGCCAAAATAGCCATGAATTCTTCCACTTTGGCACAGAGTCGACTAAAATCTAGAAAGCCACAGTCAACAACGAGCCACTAGAGATTTTGTCATTAATGACATTGCTACCCAAACTCGACTGTGTGCCATCAGGCAAAATAGCAAAACCCGATGGTAAAAGAGCCACGCCGGGGAGCTTGGGGGTTCCTGTGCTGTTGAGAACGTGCCGGACAAGATTGCTATTGTAAGTCGGCGTAATCTCGCAGGAATCGAAAATAGAACGCCGTGTGAAGGAATCCCCTTGAGGTTGCGGGCAGAAGATGGACTTGGTGATGGCTACTCTCTTCTCCACAGCTGCTCTGTATTCTAATTCGCTTATCACTGGGCAGCATATAATGGTGCGTTTTATTTGTGGGTGTGAATGGCCATTTGATACGAGCAGGTTCTGTGACTGCTCTCCATGCAATACAGTCCACGAACCTCTGTTCGATGTTTAGATTGTGGGCCCATGAAGAAAGCCCAGAGCAGCTTCGAAGCACAGTAATACAATCCAACCAAGATGACATGAGAATATAAGTGAGGAAGGCTTCTGTCTTCGATATCAAGTTCCCTTCTTCCAGGTCCTCGGTCATTTCAAGATACTCTGCTGCACAGCGTAAAGAAATGACATTAAATGCAGTGATCTGGATTGGAGCAAACCCACAATAAAAATTTGCAGCAAGTTCGAAGGAGTCTGCTCCTCCTGGAAAGCCCGCCAGCTTTATGTGATCATTTTCAGAGTTTCTAAATTCAAATATGACCCTGTTCAGCCGATCGCTTCTCGAACGCAATGGAAAATTACAAATGTGGAGGAGCGCGCCGTCAACCTCCACTATCAAGTCGATTCGTAACTTTGTTTCTTTCATTGTGTAACCAAATTCAGGGGCCATGTATCGAAAGGAACTTGCAACTTTACTCCAGTTGGAAGCATGGGCGTCGAGGAGCTTGGCAGTGCCGAAGTCAGAGACGAACGCTTGGAATGCTGAGTCGAGCAACACGTTATTACAGGATATGTCGCGATGCACGATGGGCGGACTGTAGTCGTGATGGAGGTATGCCAAAGCATGAGATATCCCTTCCATGATTTCCCACCGATCGCGCCACTGCAGATTCTTGGCCTTCTCACCATGCAGAATTTGCCCCTGACTCCCAGTCTCAATATACGCATACACCAGAAGCTTCAGTTCACTCTGACAGCAGTACCCGTAAAGCTTCACAATGTTCCAGTGTCGAATCCCCGCTAGCGTTTCGATTTTCGATATGAAGTTTCTGCGATTTGCCATGACACCCTCGATAGACGGATAGAGCTTTTTCACGGCCAGAATTTCGCTGGACGGAAGAAGTGCTTTGTATACCGCAGCGAAGCCGCCTTTTTCGATGCAGTATTTGTCGACCGAGAATGTTGATGCCACTATTAATTCGAATAATTTAACTGAGGGCGACGAAGGATGCGAGACATCCAAGTCTGACGAGCACAGAATACCTAAGATATTAGCGTGCCCGCCGGTGCCCAGGAAACCCAGACCGACAGCAAGGAGAAAGACGGAATCGGCGGCGGCATTGTCTCGAGCTTTGTTTGTTGATTCCAGTAACTTCAATTTGCTGTGCTTCCTGATATAATCTCTGATCAAATCATAATCTCCCTTTAACAACACGGTCTGTTTGTTGATGATGTATTTTGGTTTTTGCCACCAGCCTTCCGAATTCGCTGTATCGGCATCGACATGAGAAGGCAGAACATGGTTGTCATTGAAATGATAAAAGTTATCGGACTTCCCAGACGTGACCACGATGCACTTCAGCCATTTCACCATTCGGCCTCCGATAAATCCCGGAATTATCATTCTCACGGGAAACCCATGATCCGACTGCAGAAATTCGCCGTTCTGCAAATACGCAAGCATCAAATCCCTCGACTCGTCCATGGCGATGTCGACTGAAACGCTGGTTGCATACTTGCAACCCCCTCCGTCTGGCAGATCCTCGGCCCCTTCAAAGCACACGTAGCGCGCGCCTTTCTTTTTGTAAGTTTGTGGATCAGATCCATGCATCATATAAGCATGCATGGGCATGGATGGCTCCATAGCTAAGAGTGCTTGCGGATCTTCCTCAAACATAGGGACAGAGGCAGGATCATCAAGGATATCACTCATGCTGCGCCATTTTTGTGTTGAAGGTGGTCGAGAATCTTCTGAACTACGTGCAGAAGTATGATCTCGATGTTCAACAAGTGGTGGTCTAACAGGGGTCACAGGAAGAGACTCATCAGAATGCTGGTCTGAAGTTTCATCTGCATACTCATCAATTAGTGGTGATGGAAACTTGGTAAGAAGTTCATCTACTGGTGCATGCGAAATATCTTCGTCAAACTTTACACTCCTCTCTTCATTTGCATGAGTAAGTAGCGAAGTAGAATCAACTTTACTGTGACCAAGAGAAAAGAGAAAATATTGCCATATTTCATCCTGTTTTCCAAACAATCCTTCCAAAATTTTCCATACCTCATTTGGAGTTGAACATGATTCAACATGAAATAGCAGTTCCGGAGAAATAGATAAACATAGGATGCCGAAGGCCTCGTCCATGCGATTGAAATATCTTGATTTCTCTATTGCCAATGTTGGTTCAACTTCCGTTTCCATGGTTATTTGAAATAAGCCTCTAATTCTGAGATGAAGTTGAATCTTTGGCTTCCATTCGAAATACTTATATGGAGTGAGAATTGCCGATTTTGGAAACTCCAATTGAGACTCCATTCTTTGTTGTTGCTTCAATCTTCTAAACTTGCAAATAAAATTGCTTTTGCACTGATTACAAATCCCTACGCTCTGATACCATGTAAGATTTTGAGAAACACTGATCTAGATTTGCAAAACAATAAACAAACTTGCAAGAGAAAGAAGGAAGCTAGCAAGAATTCAGAAAAGAATGAAAATCCATTGATTCTACCATATTGGTTTAGAATATATACATAAAAGCAACTAAGTTAAGCTTAGTTGTGCATGCAATAACTAAAGCTAACTAAAGCTTGTACATGCAATCACTAAGGCCAACTCCAGCAATAAGTTAACTGGAGCTAATCTAGATGCATGTACACTTAACGCAGTTAGTCTACGTGCATGTACACCAACATTGCTTGTGCACTGTTGAGCTCTGTGCTCCCTATTACACGAATCTATTTCACGCCCTCTAGAGCAAGCTGCCCCGCAACCTGGAGCGGACCAACTCTGGCAGATACATCATTTCCCGTGACGCGAAGCTCACACTTCTCTCGCGCTCTCAAATTCCCTCCAACTTCCCCGATGGGGACGAAAGCGACTGGATGTTCAAAATTCGGGGAGAATTATATGATTTGAACAAGCAAAGTTGGACGACTGTCATTAATACCTTCTATGAATTTGAAGGAGATGATGTGGATGAATTTCAGAAGCGCTATGCAGGCGCCATCTGGCCCATCAGGCCTCTGCTTCCGGAGTCTTTTCTAAGTGGCAAATATCTCACCACCACAGGCCACAGTCTCGGCGCCGCCCTCGCCACGCTCTGCGCCTTCGACATCCTCTTGAACAGCATCAATAAACCCAACGGAAGAGCCACGCAAATTCTCGCTCACCAAAATCACCAGTACCCACAGGCGAAGCAATCGATGGCGAGACAGGGAAGACTTCAAGCAATACAGGCCCAGCAGGGGCAGAACAAATACAGAAGCGAGCATGATGAAGGCCCCTGGAAAATGACTGCCTTCCAGCGCCTCAATTTCACAGTGGACGCCATTCTTGAATGCTTGAAGAGCTCCAACGCCATCGGCATGGGATCTGCCGGGACCGTTTACAAGGCCGAGATGCCCAATGGCAAGGTAATTGCAGTCAAAAAGCTCTCGAAAAACCAGAAAGAAACCAATCGGAGGCGCCGGGGAGTATTGGTCGAGGTGGATGTTCTTGGCAATGTCCGCCACAGGAACATCGTGAGGCTTCTTCGGTGCTGTTCCAACAATGAAACCACGCTTCTGCTTGGAAGCGTTCTGAAATGTGCGGCCGTTCTCAAAGACGAGTCGGATCATCCGACGACTCCATTTCTGGCTTTGAATGCGTACATAGGGTTGGGTCTCAGCGGCTCTGCCACGCCTGACCGTAGTTACGCAATAGAGTAACCGTGTCAGAAATCTTGACTTTTTTCTATTTTTGCGTTATATTTTTTGAGGGGGTTTTCTTCCTACTAGGTTTTTCCTCTTTCCTCATTTTTATGCATTGTATATGGGTACCTAAAATGGCCGTGTTGCCGGGACTCATTCATTTTGCATCACACTCACCTATGTTATGCTTAAGGGGGGGTGTTGGTGTACATGCACTTAGACTAACTGTGTTAAGTGTACATGCATCTAGATTAGCTCCAGTTAACTTATTGCTTGAGTTAGCTTTAGTGATTGCATGTACAAGCTTTAGTTAGCTTTAGTTATTGCATGCACAACCAAGCTTAGCTTAGTTTCTTTTATGTATATATTCTAAACCAATATGGTAGAATCAATGAGGATTTCATTTTTTCTCAATTCTTGTTCGCTTCCTTCCTCTTACAAGCTTGTTTATTGTTTTGCAAATCTAGATCAGTGCATCTCAAAATCTTACACGATGACCTGGGCGCACATCCCAAGAGTAAGAGATTGTGTACTGTATCCTCTTACTATCACTACGCAAAGGAAGTTTGGGAGGTGCTGCATTTAATGTGTAGCATTATTTTACAGTGGCACAGCCGCCTAATTTGTGGCTGGTGAACACCTGAGAGTTCTGTTAACAGAAGCGGAATCGGTAACATTAACCCACCAAACATTGACTGCCCTTGTTCCGTCTTTGAGTATGAACTGGCTTCCCTTGCCAGCCTTTACCACCAACTGTGTCCGGAGCTGCTGCCTCTGCTTCAAATGTTCCAGACATCTAGGTCGGAGAATTTAAGGGAAAAGGAAAATCTGTTCACAGTTAAAAGTTATCAGATGTTGGCTGAGCGTTTGCGATGAGGTTGTTAACCCAGGCAAATTTAACGTTGGATGGTCAAAGCATTCTTTCAATGCACTACAATACAATGATGTGTTGTCAATCATAGGTTTTCGTGGTGAAATCACTGAGTCCACTTTTCAAATTTTTATTGAGTATATATTTTGTTTTGATCTTTTATTCAAAAAGTAGACTCTTTAAGAAATCTAGACTCTGGTTAAATTATAAAATCTAAGATTGGGTATATTTGATTCGTAAACTCTTGTAAACCTGGTTTCAAAATAAATACCAATAGCTATGATAATAAATAGCAATGTTTTGCATTTTCTCGTTATTCTTTGCAGATGCAATTCATTTTTTTGGTTATATCTCTTAAAGATTCTGCAAAACATTAATTTTATATTAATTATTAATTTAATGAAAATTGACATTAAATATTTAATAACTGAAATAAATATTTATAACTTTTTAATTTATTAATTGTGGTTTTATAAATATATTCTATTTTGATTAATATTGTAAAGTGATGTTGAACTAATCTTATTAGGGAACATGATCTCATTTATACTAGTAAGTCATTTAGTAGTGAGAAGTCATTTAAATACAAAGTCTAGAAAAAATGGATATGTGTTGGGACAGCATATGTTTCTGCTAAGACAAGGCATTAAAGAGATATGTAAAAACTAGTGTTGCGGACAACGCATATGTCTTGACACAATGCATTAAAAAGTGTGGAAAAAGTTCATGTGGAAGCCAATGTATGTAGATGTTGGGATAGGGCATCATTAGTATTGGAGCAAGATATTGAAAATGTGTGAAAGAATTATTTGTTGGGAGAAGTTATTAAAAACAAGTCTTTTGACAAAGTGTAAAAATTAGTGATCAATATTCGAGTTGCTACTTAACATGGAGTGTTGTGGTGTGTGAGATTTTAAAGTAATGAGAATCTAATGACATATATAACATACAACTCATTCCAATATTAATATTGTTCAACAAAATAGATATTGCTGGGAGTGGAAAATATGCATATTGGAAAAAGGTATAAAAATACCTCATATTTCTAACAATCCACATTGACTCAAATAATCACTATCTACTATTTATCAATTTAATTATATTTAAAAAAATAAAAAAACATATAAATTTAAACTAAATATTATAAATTTAATGCCACATTTAAATTTTAAGAAAATATTACAAACTCATCATTAAAAAAAAATACACTTAAAAAACTTATAAGCTTTTAAAGCGAATTTTTATTGAACGTGATCAAAAAAATTCAATATAATTATTTTCATTATATGCCTAATTTATTAAAGAAGATATATATATATATTATATATATATATATAATATATATACTATATGATATATATATATTATTTACAAATTTGATTTTATTACTTTATATATGATGAAAATTATTGTTTTATATTTATAAAAAGATACATATATAATCAAATATTTATTGTTATTTTTCTTAGTGGGGTAGAATATATTACGAAAACATTCTTTATTAACACACGTGGTCCTGAAAAGGTTTCTAGTTTGAAACTCAGTGGGAGAAAATCTAGTGATGTTAAAGGTTAATGTCGCCTAGGGCGGGTGCGATTCCTAGGTGATTTTGACAGCTGAGATGCCCTTAGATTGTGGCTTCTAAAGCCATGGGTTACACATGTGAGTTGTCTCAGAACTCACGTTACATAATGGTTAAGAGTGTGTTTCCTCCAAAGATATAGCTAGTTTAAGACCAGAGGAAAGTAGAGTATGCATGCCTTTGTAGACTTTAACAGTCAATTACCTACTTGGAGGTGGGTCTCTTGTCCTATAAACTATAACATACCCCTTCGAATACACCTCAATTTTTTTTTATTTTTCCTTTTATTACACAATTACCATTGATATATCATATGTGTATATTTTTACCAAATTCTCAAGCAATTCTCTTATGAAGATATAAGGATCTTTAATTATTATTTCCTTAAGTCATTTATGATCTCCTATCATTAGAATGGACTCCATAATATTATAAATTTAATTATTTAAGATCCTTATTACTATACTTTCGATACTTACAACCAACACCTGACGAGTTAAATGAATCAACTTGTTAGAATATTAATCACAACAATGCTCATCATTGTTCAGATGAAATTGTTGTCATTGATGGCAAAGTAGCAATAACATGTAAAAGTAGAAGAAAGGAAACAAGCAACAAAGGAGCAAGAGAAAGCATGTATTGTTGTGATCGGGGAAAATAAGCAGTGAAAGAGCAACCAAAGATGAGATCGAAATGGCGCAACAGGGCAAAGAAATAGGAAAAGAGGAGGTGGTGGTAAAGGAGTAGCAACAAGGAAAAGGAATAGGTTGTTATAGCTTCAAATAAACAAGATATGTTTGGTATGCTTTAAGTCAACCAGAAAAAGGAGAAACAAATACCTTGGTGGCTTCACAATTGTGTATAAGGCTCATTTAAAGACTGATTTGTTTGAGAAAATTGTTGTGATGCAAGGCAAGACTCCATGACAATAAAGGCAAGTTTGCTAAGACAGTGACATGAAGATATTGAGATGCACGTCCAAGGCAAAGGAAAATATGTTGCGGAGATTTTTTGTGATGGATTAATGGAAAATTTTGTTATTGATAATGAGAAATGAATGCTCAATTATATAGCCATATTTTATTTCGAAAATGTTACATGATGTTGACATTATGTTGAGTAATTTAATCATTACATGTGGATGCAAATAATATTGGATGGACAATTTATTTTTGTGTTCCAATATTTAAATAATGAAGAGTTTAGAAAAAAATGAGTGGAAGGCAAATACTCAAGCCTATTCACTTCATATTCTTATGTTGGATACAAACAACCGACAAATTATATCTATCAAATATGTGATTTTCAAATGAAGGAGAAGTTAGAGAGTTGGAGAATATGTGAGAGATGATTGAGGTGTTATGCCTTAGTTGCATGCCACATATGAAGATTATGTGAAGAAAATTTGAAGATAAGATAAGGAAGAAATGAAGATAGACAAAATGAAAAATTTATGACTAGTTAAACCAACACATTGTTTTTTCTTATTTGCATCATGGGATTGTAGTCTCCTTTCAAGTAGTGGTTTGATAAGTATTGGGTTGGAACATGTTGAGGTAGGATCCTCCCGTGGGTTGTGGCCTACATAAAAAATATGGGAGTTGGAGATTCCTTATATTTTGCAGCCTGTAAAAAATTAAGGTAGCAACCTCCTGTAGCTTTCTAGGTTTTAACCTTGTTGAGAAATTACCTGCATACGAATTCTAAAAAGAAAAAAATAAATATTGGCGAGAGAATAAAATATAAAATAGATATACACAAATATTTTCCACTAGATCAAAAAACTAGGACTACCATATTGATTTTTCATTATATTCCTTTCAATATTACAATAAATATATATACATGTCGAAGCATCCATAAAACCCAATCCATTAACATTAGAACATAATTGTAGTTCCCTTGACTAAATATACAAAATACTATGGGCAGATAACCATCATGGCTAAAACCATGTGCAAAATCCATGCACAAAACCGTAGGTAGGTTCAACCACTTAATATAGGGTCGAAAACAAATTTACCGTGGTGCTACCCCAGATCGAGTGTAGTTGGTTTGTCACCCCCCTACAAACCCCCTGACAGGGGTTTTTTCCACTTCCCGTGTGATCCCCTACTATGCTTGGTGCAACAAAGGGGGCACTATCCACCCGCCTACTTTGTGCCTAGGGCTAGTCATGGAAAGAATATAACATACACCAAACAAGGTTGGAGCTGACAAAAAATCAGATGTAATAATGGAGTAGGAGATTCCATTTGTATCACGAGAATAAAAAAATTGTTGTTTCCCCATTTATGGGTTCCCACCTTTATCTCGTGTCAATATGTCTTGTTTTTATTTTTTGATGTCATGTTTTGGTCTGCTTATTACTTGTTGCTCACAAATTCAATCTGCTGGTCATTGTTTGTTAAGTTACTTATTTAATGCTTCATTTGAGGGGATTAAAGAAAATAATTTTAATGTGCATGAATGGAGAAAACTGATTCACCGCGCCTCAATAGAGTTAAGTTTTCATCAATTGGTATCAAAGTCAGTTCCTTCTATGTAATCCTAATAGCTTGAAGGTAGGCTTGGTCAAGTCATAGGCTATCATAATGTAGCTGTGTTGAGTGAAACAAACTTTCATTAATGGAGAGATAAGGTTAAAACATAATTGATAGCTTATGGACCTGGTGTATGGAAGTTTATATGTGATGGTTACTCCAAAGATTCTCCCTCTATGCAAGAAAAACAATGGAATTCTAAGGAAAAATGTGTTATGTATAACAATATTCATAATAAGCATTGAATTAGCAATATTGAATTAATATTATTTACAAATTTGTATTTTATTTCTGTGTATTTATGAATAATCGTTGTTTTATATTTATAAAAAAATACATATATAATCAAATATTTATTTTTATTTTTCATAGTGGGGTAGAATATATTATGAAAACATTCTCTATTAATGCATATGGTCATGGAAATGTTTCTAGTTTGAAATTCAGAGGGAGAAAATCTAGTGATGTTAAAGGTTAGTGTGGCCTAGGGCGGGTGGGATTCCTAGGTGATTTTGATAGCTTATATGCCCTTATATTGTGGCTACTAAAGCCATAGGTTATGCACGTGATTCGCCTCAGAATTCACATTACCTAATGGTTAGGAGTATATGTTTCATCCCAAGATGTAGCTATTTTAAGATCAGAGGAAAGTAGTGTATGAATGCCTTTGTAGACTTTAACAGTCAATTACCTGCTTGGAGGTGGGTCCCTTGTCCTGTAAACTATAACATACCCCTTCGTTAACACCTCAATTTTATTTTATTTTCCTTTTATTACAAAATTACCATTGATATATCATATGTGTATATTTTTACCAAATTCTCAAGCAATTCTTTTATGAAGATATAAGGATCTTTAATTATGATTTCCTTAAGTCATTTCTGTTATCCTATTATTAGAATGGACTCCCTAGTATTATAAATTTAATTATTTAAGATCCTTATTACTATACCTTTGATACTTACAACCCACATCTTATGAGTTAAATCCATCAACTTATTAGAATATTAATCACGACAAAAAAGGCAAGGTTGCTAAGACAGTGACATGAAGATGTTGAGATGCACGTCCAAGGCAAAGGAAAAGATGTTGCAGAGATTTTTTTGTGATGCATTAATGAAAAATGTTGTTATTGATAATGAGAAATGAATGCTAAATTATATAGTCACATTTTATTCCTAAAATGTTACATGATGTTGGCATTATGTTTAGAAATTTATCATTACATGTGGATGCAAATAATATTGGGTGTACACTTTATTTTTGTGTTCTAATATTCAAATAATGAAGAGTTTAGAAACAAATGAGTGGAAGGCAAAGAGTCAAGCCTATTCGCTTCATATTCTTATGTTGGATACAAACAACCAACAAATTATATCTATAAAATATGTGATTTTCGAATGAAGGAGAGGTTAGAGAGTTGGAGAATATGTGAGAGCTGATTGAGGTGTTATGCCTTAGTTGCATGCCACAAATGAAGCTTATGTAAAGAAAATTTGAAGGTAAGAAGAGGAAAAAATGAAGATGGACAAAATTAAAAATTTATGACTAGTTAAACCAACACATTGGTTTTTCTTATTCGCATCATGGGACTGTAGTCTCCTTTCAAGTAGTGGTTTGATAAAAATAAGGTTGGATCTTGTTGAGTTAGGATCCTCCTGTGGGTTGTGGCCTACATAAAAAATATGGTAGTTGGAGCTTCCTTATATTTTGCAGTCTGCAAAAAAATTAAGGTAGGTTTGTAGGTTTTAACCTTGTTGAGAAATTATCTTCATACGAGTTCTAAGAAACAAAAAAAAACAATGGTGAGAGAATAAAACATAAAATAGGTATACATAAATATTTTCCACTAGATCACAAAACGAGCACTGCCAGATTGATTTTTCATTTTATTCCTTTCAATATTACAATACATATATATATATACATCTCGAAGCATCCATAAAACTAAATCCATTAACATTAGAACATAATTGTAGTTCCCTTGACTAAATATAGAAAATACTATGGGTAGAAAACCATCATGGCTAAAACCATGTGAAAAATCCATGCACAAAACCGTAGGTAGGTTCAGCCACTTAATATAAGGTCCAAAACAAATTTCCTGGAGTGCTACCCTAGACCCTATGTAGGGGGTTTATCGCCCCCTACAAACCCCATGACAAGTTTTTTTTTCCACTTCTCGTTTGATCCCCTACTATGCTTGGCGCAACAAAGGGGTTTCTATCCACTCGCTCGCTTCGTGCCTAGGCCTAGTCATGGAAAGAATATAACACACATCCAACAAGGTTGGAGCCTACGAAAAATCAGATGTAATAATGGAGTAGGAGATTTCATTTGCATCACGACAATAAAAAATTGCGGTTTCCCGATTTATGTGTTCCAACTTTGATCTCATGTCAATATGTCTTGTTATTATTTTTTGATGTCATGTTTTGGTTTGCTTATTACTTGTTGCTGAGATATTCAATATGATGGCCATCGTTTGTTAGCTTACTCATTTAATGCTTCATTTAAGGGGATTAAAGAAAATAATTTTAATGTCCATGAATGGAGAAAACTGATTTACCCCCGCTCAATAGAGTTAAGTTTTCATCAATTGGTATCAAAGTTAGTTCCTTCTATGTAATCCTAACAGCTTGAAGATAGGTTTGGTCATGTCATAGGCTATCAAAGTGTAGTTGCGTTGAGTGAAACAAACATTCATTAATGGAGAGATAAGGTTAAAACATAATTGATAGCTTATGGACCTGGTGTATGGAAGCTTATATGTGATGGTTACTCGAAAGACTCACCCTATATGCAAGAACAACAATGGAATTCTAAGGAAAAATGTGTATGTATAACAATATTCATAATAAATATCTTGATAAAATAATAGACTTAAATTATAGAAAAGAAATCTGGGGTAGATTGTAGCTCTTGCATGAAGGAGACACTAGTAGCTGTGATGGAAGGAGGAAGAAGAAAAATTACTGCCAAAATGAAATGGTTCAGTCAAATTAGGTCTCTGCTAGTGTGAATGGACCTTATTTCGATGAAGAAAAGACAAAAGTAGAACAAGATAGGATTCACATAGCCTAGACTGAAATAGGAAGATTGAAGAATGAAAACAAAGAATTGAAGAAACTTGTGTAAGTATATGATGAGAGAGAACATGGGCATAAGGAAGAAATTGTTGGCTTGAAGGCACATCTTGAAGAAGCAAGGAGATTATGATAGGTTATGAAAAGTCAACTGAAGGAGAAAGGGGTACATGGTAATAGGTTAGAAGCTAAAGTTGTCTTAGAAAAAAATGGATTAGATGAAAAGAGAATATTACTTAAAGAGTTAAAAGATGAGAAGGTTTCCAAGAAGAACTAAGAAGAGAAGAACAATAAGTCAAAGGAAGTCATAAATTAACATAGAACAACTTCAAAGTTAAATCTAAAATAAGCGAGTAGCATCATGATTAAAAACAAAGTGAAACATCAAAATTAAAATTAAAATACTAAGTAAAAGAAAATGATTTTTGCAAAAAGGTCATTTCCTCCTAAGCATAAGTTGAGCAAATTCGGAGGATCTCATGAGAGATTATTTCCTCCTACGAAAGATATCAAATATTTTTATTTCCATGGACATGGACATGTAGCAGCAGATTATAAGAAAAAGAAAGTCAAGACCTATTGACAATAGATGCAACAAACAAGAAGGCTCCCTCAATTGTGCAAACATATAATCCAATCATACACTAGGTACGACAATAATTTCTATGGATATTTCTATTTGTGAAATGAATTTGGACATAAAGTTTTTGAATGAATTATTTTTCACAGAAGAGCACAATAAGACACACAATTTCTGCCATATATTTGTCAAATAAGGTATTATTTATGTAGCAACCTTAGACAAAAAGACAAAGACTGCAAACTTCCAAACACATCAAAGAACTCTATACAAATGATGAAAGCCAATAAAATGAAACGAAAATCTAAATTTAAAAGAAATACAGACAATAGAAGGAAGCCTACTAAAGTACAAAATAGAAAGAAAAATTAGCAG
This sequence comes from Pinus taeda, assembly GCA_000404065.3. NCBI lineage: Eukaryota > Viridiplantae > Streptophyta > Pinopsida > Pinales > Pinaceae > Pinus > Pinus taeda. The sequence goes on along the minus strand of APFE031682097.1, from coordinate 18,076 downwards.
CATGAAAATTCAATGACAAAATGGAGTCAATATTACCTCAAGGGAGGTACTCAAGAGAGAAAAACCAAAATTAAGCCAATGTTACAAGAGACACAACATTTCAGGAGTAGAGGAACCCTAAGATTGTTTTGAAAGAAATAAAAGATATAATATGGCTAATACTACTCATGAAATATGACAAAGGAATCTTGTTGTATTGGATGTGTCAATCCTAATTTCATATATTTCAACTATGCTAGATAACACATACATCTTAAGGCATCTAATAAGGGTGTAGAGGATATTATCCATGGTCATATTGAAATCCACAAGAGGAGCAACATTTCAGACAACAATATATCTGCATGGTAACACCTAAATAAGAGTATATGTGCTACTGGTACTATAGACATGGATCTCATTACAACAAGAGTTTATTTAGAAGTCAATAAGATTAATTTTAAAAAGGAAAAAAAATAGAAGGTTGCAAGCTGGAGGACCATCTATTTGAATATCAAGGCTTTTAGCAGGGCTCTGATGATTTCCACCTTCACAATATTCACAATGTTTCTAAAGAGAATATAAAAAATTCTCAAAATGTGAAATTGTTATATTCCCTTTAACTTAGAAAAGTGTTAAGAATAGAGAAATATTGACAATGTTTTCATATGGTTGGGAATATTATGAAGGTACCTACATAATACATTTCTATAAAAAGTATGTTGAGTATGAAACAACTACATGAACAACATTGGTGCACAACAAAACAATGTATCAATACAAATGCACCCATCGAGAATCTACAAATCATATTGCAGTATTACACAACAAATTCAGTGTAAAAGGAATTCAAACATGGTCAGAAGATGTAGAGATTGGAAAGTAAATTTAGGGATGTCGCACAGGAAGTGTTGGTGGCATTTAGCAAGAACATGAACAATTTGTAGCATACTGAGTAGCTATAGTGGCATTAACAAGAATTTCAACAAATGAATTGAGAGAGACTTCGATGGAACTCTCAACGCTATTTCCAAAATCTAAAATGAAAAATGGGTAAAGAAATGATAGAATACATGGATATAAGGTGGAAATAAAACATGAGAATAATATACATTAACATAGAAAATTGAATGATTTATAATTCATTAATATAGTAGAAAGATATGTTATGGATAGAACGGACAAAGGACTAGATGAGATGGGTGTTACATTTGCCTTACAGGACAATAAATGTTGTTACAACTTAAACATCAGAAGTCAACCAAATTAGTTATCAAAACTGCATTATGAGATGAATGAGCACTAGAAGGTGCAGGATGTTGCATGAAAATTTCTATATATGTGTGCTAAGTATTCTATAATTAAACCATTGTATGTTAGAACAAGATTACTGCAACAAGATTCATGAAATGACAATTTGTTTAACATATTGATCATATGGGTCAGTCTTTATATATTGTGAGAGGAATTAATATATTGTAGCCTTGATATTACATGGTGTTCTATCTATTGAATGTTGTGAATAAATTCCATGAACTGAATGAACTTGATTTACGATAGTGAAATCACTATAAATCAAAAGCTTGATATTTCAACCACCATGTTCTAGATGTGGATATCGGGGGGGACACCATGGAGATTGGGCATATATCTTTACATTATATTACAAATAATTTTTTTATGAAGCATGCCTGGTCTTGGATTTCATAGATCATTTGTGGAAAGAACATTCTTTGATTATCTTAGTCAATGGATGCATTTAAAGTCTTGTAAACGAGAACTTGACCATCCATTATTATATGAGCTAGGATGGAGTAAATTGTTGATTATACATTGCATTAGCAAAATATCGAGTATATTATGTGGAATTACATGTCAAATGGATATAGTCTTGGAACAATGATCCTTCCACCAATCATGTGGGTCTACAAAATCCAATGTCAATTCGATGGAGAACACCATCACACAAGTTTATATTAGTAGTATTTTCTAAATAATTGTATTATTTCTAGATAATTTAATGTGTACAATATAGTATTGATATGCAAGAAGTGTTATATATTGCACGTTTGGTCATTCGTGTGTTAGTCGCAGCAGTGTGATGAACCCCATGTGAAACAAACACTGCTTGTAATTCAATGTTGTCAATATATTATAATGTTTCGGCTCTAAAAAATATGGCGCTGCAGAGGGTAGTATTATGGAGTTGCATTGTGGACTTGAGTTAGGTGGCATATAGCATTTCATTGTTGCATTATGTTCAATAAAAATTTTCATGCTTCATATGGACCACTATGTAATGGTGTATAACAAGAATGTTGTATAATGTTGGATAAAGGTAACCATGTATATGATTTAGGGGATTTTTCCTTAACACAAAAAATCATCTGATGGATAGGTAGATGGAAGAATGCATAATTTGGAAAATGAAATGAATAATTTAATACCACATGTTGTTGGAATATATATGCAAATGAAGGCCTTGAAATTATTCTTGTATCATCAACAGTAATGTCGAAGAAAGCTGAAGCATTGGACATGTCATATGTCCCTAAGGGAGAATTTCCCCTGCACTTAAAACGATAGAGAACCAAAGCCACTTTTGCAATCGATGCTTCTTCTCATACAAAGGGCGTATAATACTCTTGAACATATGTATAGTCTGACCTACTGGATGGAGTTGATATTAGTTTATGCTTGAATGATTTCTACAAAAAAATTGTAGTTGAAATTACCAACTTTAATGATAAGGAGATTGAATTTGATATGATTGGAATTGATGCATCCCTTGCAAATGCCTTTTGACACATTCTATTGCAAACATGAGAATGTTGGTTTCTCTATCTTGGAAAATCTCATAGTTCAATGGAGGAAGCACATAAGGAGGATTTGGATGTTGTCATGGTCATGGAACAAAATACAGTTGTCAGGTCTTATAAATGTTCATATTAAAGTATTGGCAGGCATTGATAGCTTCATATGTTGGAAGGAAGGTAATTAATGTGGGGCAGATAATCGGATTTGGTGTTATATATCGACAAATATTCGACAGCTTACAGAATCATATCACTCCCACTTGCTCCAGAGAGATGGAATGGAATATTATTGAATTTTTAGCTTTGCAAGCTCTAATTATGTTAAAATAATAATTATAATTATTCTTTTTTTGTGTTTCATATTGACTATTACAGGTATAATTATTTTTTGTTCGAATCCAGTAACATCTTTGATATATCGACGCTTTGTATAGCTTATTTGTGTGTTGGTTCTCTCCAGACACAAATGAATTCACTATGGATGTGAACTTGTCCATCTTATGAATGAGGAGTATATTTGTAATGTTTAAATACATCGCTAAGTGTAGTGTTGATATAATTTTTTTTTTGTATTGAATTGTGTGCCATAATAAAGTATGTTCACCTATTGGTATTGAAAATCAACCAACATAGTCATGTCAAATATTATAATGAAGATATTTTAACATAGTCGATGGGACCAAATACCTAAGGGAAGTCACATAAGGGACCATTTCATTAAGAGCAATGTTATTTATAGTTTGAGTCTACCAACCATGCTTCATGAGCAAAATTACATTTGATAGTAACATTGAAATTGATAGATTTAGATTGGCTATCCAATACTCATTATCAATCGTCATCAAATGAAATACTTAGTTTAGTTGTTGCTCTTGCTCAAAGAATGTTCAATGGAGTCTCATTCTCGAGTGTCCACACTTAATTCAGAATCCAACACACATGGAATAATGAGCCCCAATTTTAGACTTAAATCTCAATTCACAACAACATTGTCCTTTAAAGTATTTACAGAGCTTGTTTACAACTACTCATCAACAAAGCATATAATTGTTTTTTTTGAAAAGGTGTGGCTTGACTTAATTCCACTCAAGAGTTGGAGGTTACAAGGAGGATGATTAAGGAAATAGAGATAAGTTTGTTCAAGTTTCCAATAAAATAAAACAAGGCCCAAATTCATAAGCAATATAAGGTTTTGAGTGATGTTAGAAATGACATGCAACAAGCCTGATTTACAATAAAAGAGGTGATTGTGGGTCACATTAAAACTCAGTCACTGACTCAGTATCCAAATCTTGGGCTTGAATATTTCATTTGGAATCTATATTATATAGAGAATCGGTACTAGTGTGTTTTCTTAATCACTTCAAAACTTTTCAAGTGGAGGGCTATGCTAATTTTTAAGTGTAAGAACTTTGAAAAAATGGGATTCTAGGACAGTTAGAATTTGGAAGAATTGGTGATAGTGACTTATAATATCATGAATTTGGTAGTGGATTTCACGATGAATTTGATTTTTATTTAAACACCTCAATACTAAAGGATTGTTGATGTGCATGAAAGAACTAAATCTAAAACAAATACATCTTGTTGAAATTATGACTAATGTGTTTTCCTTGATGGAAACCTACATGTAGTAGGATGCATATGACTTGTCCTTGATGGAAACCTACTTTATGAAAGATGTCAACATAATAGTAGCAGGATGAGTACAAATGTGACAAAGACTTTAGACAAAGGCATAGTAGTCCAGAGACAAAATAATGATGAAGGTGATGTTTTGAGAAGTACATGCGCGTTCTATGATGAAAAGATGTGTACATATGAGGGTATGGAGAAGAAAAGGTGTGTGTAATTTCTGCACCATGGTATCATAAATACCAGGGATAATTACCATGGTATTTCCCCATAGTAATGAGTGGAGCAACAAATATTTGGTCTTGTCCAATAATACCATCGACATTACTAAGGATTTGAACTGGGTTATTAGATAAGGCCTAAGCTATATAAGGAGATGAAGATCAAATTGTTTTGTGTTCATGTGATTGGTAATTGATGAGTGTTTGATTTGAAATAGTGTGCACCTCAGAATATCATGATGGATGAGATCCAATATATGAAATGAATATGTGTTAAATAATTTTCTTATGGGTTTATTTGATCTATGATGATAATGTTTTGATGTGTGATTATTATTATATGTATGTTAATATGTGGGTATGTCTGAAGTTATGTTGTGCAACGAAGGTTTGTGTTAGTAATACACATCTGTATGCAGACTTGTTTCTAGAAAGGTGCATACATACGTGGATTTGCTTTTGGGTAGTGACATGTCGATTCTATGGTTTGGACATATTTGTACGCATGTATACTTCCTGAAAGGCGCATAACGACAGTGATTTGTAAGTAGCGCTTACATATGCTATGGTTTTGTTCAATATGATGTTTGATCAGTCTATTTAGTCTTGTTGTGTTTGTTTCTCTTTGTCAATGAAGTATTTAATAGTGATGGTTGAGGTTGAATTAGTTGTGGAATGATTTGTTAAATAGTAATAATGTTGCTATCTATATGTGGTTCAGAGATCCGTGATTGATTCTGTAAGTGGTTCAGTGAGTATTTCAATATGATAATGATTCATATTTTGGATTCAATGTTTTTAGATTTGTAAGCATGAATTCTTCATGGAAAGAATGTATATACGTGAATCTTCTTGAGAACAATAGTGTATATATTATGATATATGGTTGATCAGGGTTTTAGTGATAGAATCTAGTTTCTGTGATGAACAATATGTGGATTGGTATTCTGGTGAATGGATTTACAGTGATCTAACTTCTTTGATTATTTGAAATTGATTTGGGTCTCAGTTACTATAGTGATTAAGTGATTTGATATGATGACTAGTGTAAAGCAGTAAAAAGGGTCTTTTTCACCTCTATTTACCCTACATTAATTGTCAATCTAGGAATGATTGTTATCTCAAAGAGTGTACTTAGTTTGAGGCGGTCATTTAGGTAATTCTAGTAGTATAGCACTCTAAATACAAGAGTAAACAGATTCTTGGAATAAAAAACCTAAGACTCAAATCATGTGTTCAGAAAGCTACAACAATTTATTAGTCAAAGGTACAATAATGGTAACTCTTCACTTTGTAAATTGATGCAATAAAAAAACACTCAAAGAAAGGATCATCAATCTAGGAACTAGACAACATATGTCGATGTTCACTACAGTCTCAGATCCTCTGCACACCAAAGCGATGATAAATTCAAACGACAAGAAATGGAACAACAACTATCTTGATAAACAGGATTGAATAGAAAAACCATAGCCTACAGAATTCAATGCAACAATAATTATATCCTACAGGAATTAAGTAACAGCCTTTGAATTGAAAAACAAATAGAAGCGGATCAACGGACTAACAAAAGTAAAATATAGAACATCAACTTAGATCAAATATGAATGTACAACAAACCAGATTAAACACGCGACACAGTTAACATTAAAAGGAACAATAATTTGAGCTTCAATACAATAAGTATGAATCACAGCTATAAAGTAACAACAATTGCAATCATAACGGAATAGCAATCCCGAATGACAACAATCACAATTTAAGAATAAACCATACAGTAGTACCGATTTAGGAATATACATCAGTGATAATCTGTAATCGAATGGAAATCTGTAAGGAACAACAATTTTATATCAATTGTCCAAAGGAGCAGTCAATGTGATATAAAGTAAGAATGAATAGCATAGCATTCCTGCTGCAGGTAATAATATTATTTAGTCAAGTATATATAACATAGCCAATATGTAGAACAACAAAGCACGTCAGGTTACTGAACAAACTAGATGGAGAAAATGGTACAGGAGAAAGTGATCCACCAGGGCTGGACCCTTAGCCTCCAAGGACTCACTGCTTAAGGTTACTCCAGAATCAATGATAGAATGGCAACAAGATTTATATATTAAACATCAAACAGAGTTACAGTGAATCGCTCTTCAAAGAGAGCCGATGATCAAAGCTCAAGTACCAAGAAGAATTTTGTAAAAGTAACAATTGTTCTCCCCCATGCTAATAGTGCTACCCCTTCTTATAATAACCGAGCAGAGATATCAACCATACAAAATATTGTTAATATAGCGATCACTCAGGATAAAAGGATCCTGATGGATTCGCCAAACTGTTAGTTCTCAGATGTCCTCTTGTTCTTTTGTGCCGATTGGATATCTCCTTTCGCTTTTTTTGGCTTTTATGCTCTAATTTGGATTGCCTTGTTTGAACATGGTTCCCTGTCAAAGGGACAACAATTAACTTGGTCTTGTTCTTTCCTTTGGGATGGGAGTCTTCCGTTTTCTCCTCTTTCTACATGGAAAAAGGGTAATTATTAGTTATTTCACGTCACATATAAATCTTTTGGATTTTATCATAATCTCTTGTCATATACCTAGCTCATGATGTAAAAAAGTTATGAGTTTTGAAGAAAAGATAACAAAGTAAATGAAAATAACATACCTTCTCCAATGCTTAACACACCACCCTGCTTACCCTTTTTCATGGCCTCATGAAAAAATTATAGTTGACATGCAAGGCGGTGAGGGAGTAGGCTGGAGACGAGATCTCATGAGAAGGTCTACAGCCATGATGCCTAGCTAGGTGCTCAAAAGGATGTCCTGTTTGGCCCTCAGGCATTTCATATAAGGCTTGGTATCCTTGTGCAGGATGCTAAATGACTAGACTTTGGAGCCTACAACCTAACCAAGCTGGCCCTTCCCTCAAAATAACATCACCATAGAGGCCCAAGCGATCAACAACTAACTCAAAGGTCTCATAGTTAAATGGTTCCCTGTGTTGGATATTTGGATTAGAAGTCTAATATCGAAATTTAGCAGCCTCAATGGCAAGGTCTTTGATGGTAAAGAAGTATTCTATCCCTTTTCGATTGACTGTTCTATGAATAGGTCCCAATGCTTCAATCATGCCCGGAGTCGTCATTAGGTTCCTATGTTTATTCCATAACTGCAATGGATCTCTAGGCTCAGCTCTTACCCATAAGTCTAATCCATTTTCTTGTCTTTGGAATCCATTATAGGCTTTAAGCCATTTTATTTGATTAACTCCAAATGAAATAAATTCCACAGTTGGACATCCCCAACGAAAGGGCTGGGATTCCGCTCTGTTTCTTGATCTAACACAAGGTTGTGCAAATAGAATTCACATGATAATCTCTTAACCTTCACCACATAGTGCTTACAACAATTTATGAAGTCATCAATAGTGTTTATTTCGATAGGGGCTCCTGCTTTGACAACTTTAATTTTCAATTGAAAATATCTTTCCATTAAAAACAAAGCATAAATCCTAGTAGGTGCTCTACATGCTAGTACACTAGTGTACAAAGAGCATAAGGTATCCATTTGTTTGATGACTACATCTAGCCTATGAGTTACATTTTTGACTCTTTCTTCTTCCTTTTGCCATCCTTCGAAAGCCTGGCTTTTGGATAAATTAACATCCCGTAGTTGTTGTTGTAATTCTTCATACTTTTCTCGAGAGACTGTCTATTTTGTAAGTTTTTCTACCGCTTGCTGGCCTTGCATCAAACCCTCTCACAGGGTTACTGTCCTTGGGTCACTATCCCACATAGTAGTTGTAAGTGGGAGGTTTACCTGAATATTCTTATTGCATCATTCTGTAGTTATGGTTTGAATTTCCTTAGAGGACTGTGCCTCTATCTGAATTTCGTTGTCATAAGTCGTTATGTTATCTGTTTTTATTTCGACATGGGTAATAGCCGAATGCTATTCCTTTCGATTTTGAATGGTAGGCTGGACCTAAGTCTTCTTAACCTTTTTCCTAAGGGGTTTAGCTAGAGTGGTTGCATGCTTTACCACCAGGGTTCTTTTTGCTTTCTTCCCCATCTTCAGAATCCTAATTTGTTGTCGAAGTCGTGCTATTACACTAAGCAGTCTTTGTTGTTCCTTTCGTAATATTTTGAATTCTTCTGTTTTATTGGAAGGAATAGTTGTTTGCTTATTCGAGCCTAGACTTTCTCCTTCGCCAATTTCTTGATTTTATTCTTGGGGTGCTTCCTCATTATTCTATTGATCGGGTTGTTCATGGGTAGAAACCCTAGCTTATTCTGCAATCTCTTGGGTAACTTCTTCTTCCCCCCATTCTTCTTCATAAAATTCTTCCAGTGTATCCTGACTTGGAACAAATTGTTCCTCTTCTTCATCCTCATAATTTTTCTCTCTAGATGCACTTTCATCATGGGTGGAGTGATTCTCTTCTTCTTCTTCCTTGTCACACAACTCTTCGGATGCACTCTTATCATGAATAGAGTGATCTTATGGTTTTTCTTTAGTGTGAAGGTTTAGTGGGTTGAGAGGTTGAGTATATTCGCCCATATTTGCTAGTAGTTGAGCCAATTCATCCTCTCACAGCAGATTTTGCAATGGGCTTTCCTCACGTCACTCTATTTCTACTTCTTCTTGACCAGATTGCTCGATATCTCCCTCTGTTTCTCCCTCTTCATACAATTCTCTTTCGTTCTCTCCTCCTTCCAATTTGAGGGGTTGCTCATCCCCTGAATCATCTATCTCCACCAGTTGACTAGTGTTCCCTTGGGAATTTTCCAACCTCCCTTTGATCCATGCCAATCTAATGGATTTCCTTCATTTCAATGGTCTATTCGATGTACTCTGAGTATGCTTTCATCTGGGGGCTGGCAAGGCCAGTACCCTGTCTATTGTAAAAATTAGTTCTTCCCAGCTGCTCTATTGCTAAGCAAGACTGTAGCTAATTATCAGTCGTATCAATCTATGATGACTTACTAGTGATTCTATGTGGCAAGATTTCTTCATGCTTCGAGTAACATCATGTAATAAAGAATTTAAAAATGCAGGAAAATTCACAATGCATTTGTGTTTTAATATGGCTAAAAGCTTAACGTGGCATGGTCTTACCACGTCTTTTTTTCCTTCACAGGTGATGTAATTTTGGATGATTCTTTCCAATTCTGCCCATGGTTTTCCCAAGGCTGCTAGTAGAACTCCCTTTCCACTTCGAGTTAGGTTTTGAACCTCATCTTGGAAGATTTTTATGGCATCTCGTAGTCTAACCTTCTTTAGAGTCCACACAGATCCAGTGGTTGGGAGTCCCAAAACCTCTGCAATTATGTCATCGGTGACTAATATCTGTCTCCCTCTTACCGTGGAGTGATATTCTTGCAGGTTCTGCAAAAATTCAATTTCCATGGTCTCATTGGATTGTTGCAGATGATTGAGATAGACTATCCATCCTACCCTTGTTAGGATTTCTCGTGTAGCATCAGAGCCTATCAACACTTGTGGTTATCTACGAATTGATATTCCTCCCATGCTTAGCACACTGTAAGAACATAGAGATGGCAATGGAATAACAAGCTATTCAAATTGTTAGAAACCATAGAGAAAATAATGGAACAACAAGCTTGTTCAAATTTCAAATTACTGCTAATTGCTGCAGAGCATAACACGGAAATGGATTCAAAACAGCAAGCCATGCAAATTGGAAAACAATATACCATTAAGCCTTGTTATTCCCGCGTAAAAATTCTTCGAATGATAAACTTACACGTATGCCAGTGAATTATGAGGTCACCTGCTCCCCCCCGTAGTGTGATAGGTCGTCCTCGACCATCAAATGAGGGAGCAGCGTGTTGGGCTGACATGGTACAGAGTCAAAAAGGAACAATGTATACCGAGATGACATGTTTACAAGAACGAGCAGATTGCCAAAATCAAAGTATATAATAGAATCACTTAATAAATAAGAGAATACCATGATATGATGTGAGATTTGGAGGATAAGACAACTAGCGTGCATAAAAAGTTCAATGTAGTCATTATCAACTTTTTATGTCATGATTGATTGTAATAGATTTCATGTATTAAAGGTTCAGAGGAATTATGTTCACAATCTTATTTGACCCATTAAAAAGGTAGAAGAAGGGATTCATGACTACTATTGGTGTATAAAGAATGTGACTTCAATACCATCAACAGAGCTCTATGGCCCACAGGTGTCCATAACCTTGAAAAAGTTGTTTATTTCACCCATGGAACCATGATCCTTTGTGTATGCTTAGGAAAGTTCCGTGGAATGTTAGAATGGAGGCCATTATGCTGGCTTGGTAACCAGATAAATCATAATGCCATTCACTAGGAAGAGTGAAAGGTGGGCAGGCCGGCTCGTGATGAGACCTCCTGTTCCAAGAAATTTTTTATTTTTCTGATGTGCCTCTTGAATCATATCCCTGGTGTGGTGGCCATAGTGGGAATGCCACTTCACTCTCTTCCTTATGATCATGATAAGTTGGATCTCAATGAGACTCCCTATCATTCATTTGACAAACCATGTTAGCAAATTATATAAACATTTTTCTTTTTATAAAGTAATTTTCCTATTTATACACAATGGGTGGTTTAGCACTCCTTAGGAGTATGGATGGTGGAAGAAATCTTAACATCTTAATAGAAAAATATTCCCTTTGTTCTTATTCCTCAATAATGATCAAAGAGGATTATCGGGTTTTAGAAGGAGCCATCATCATAAAGATAACCAATCATATCGGTATTAGTAGAATAGTGACAACAAGATGATCAATAGTTGTGTCCTTTCCTCTTTTCTCTTATCAATTCAGAGCAATTTCTTGTAAAGATAGCGACCTTTATGTAATTTGTTAATTTCAGTATCCTCTAGTTCTTATATTCATTGCATAGGTGTATCACTGTATTTTAGAAGTGATCCAAATGATAAAACACACAAAGAAGAAAAAGATAAAACAAGTACTGTGCACACAATCGCAAGAAAAAAGAAAGAAAAACTCGAAACTTCTATGCACTAAGAAGAACAGCAGCAAAGAAAATGAGCGCAAGCAAAACAATGCTAAAATGTTGTCTTTTCAAAAAAGGAATAGCAGAAAGTGCAAGTGTTGTTCCTTTGGAAAGAGGAACAGAAGAAAACAAAAAAAAATTTCCTTCGGGAAAAGGAATAGTGGAAAACAAAAATGCACTGTAAAAAGGAACAACAAAAGAAACAAAAATGTTGTTCCTTCGGGAAAAGGAACAACAGAAAATAAAAATGCCTCGTTCTTTCAGAAAAAGGAACAACAGGAAGCAAAAATGTTGTTCCTTTGGGAAAAGGAACAGTAGAAAACAAAAATGTTGTTCCTTCGAAAAAAGGAACAACAAAAAATGAAAATGTTGATCCTTCAGAAAAAGGAATAGCAAAAAAATGAAAGTGTTGTTCCTTTAGGAAACGGAACAACAAAAAAGAAAATGCGTCTTTCCTTCGGAAAAAGGAACAACAAAAAATGAAAATTTTGTTCGTTTGGGAAAAGGAACAAAAAAAAATGGAAATGTGCCATTCCTTCAGAAAAAAGAAAAACAGAAAATGAAAATGTTATTCCTTTGGGAAAAGGAACAGTGGAAAACGAAAATGCACTGTTCCTTCGGAAAAAGGAACAACAAAAAGTGAAAATGTTGTTCCTTCGGGGAAAGGAACAACAAAAAAATGCAAGTGTTGTTCCTTCTGAAGAGGAACAACAAAATGGCAGAAGTTTTGTTCCTTTGGAAAGGAACAACAGAGTGGAAAAGTGTTGTTCCTTGAAAAAGGAACAATAGAATGGTGAAAATGTTGTTCCTTTCGAAAGGAACAGCAAAGTGTAAATGTTACATAACTGCAAAAATATATACAAAACAAAAGAATTATGTATAATGTGTAAGAGTAGTTGAATTACTTAATGAACCAAAGGTGAGGAAGATTTCTCTTCCTCAACCAAAATCTGCATGTTGGAGTCTTCGCGGAGTTGCTGGTAGAAGGATTCCCGAGTAAGTGGTTTGCAGTATAGTCGAACTCGGTGGCCGTTTGCCTTAAAGGTATGTCTGGATCCATCAATGGTGGTTAGATTAATGGTACCATTATTATGTACCTTCTATATTTTGTATGGTCCGAGTGAACGAGTCTGAAATTTCCCCGGAAAATCCTAAAACCTGGAATCATATAGAAGCGCCCAATCTCCTTCACAGAAGACTTTATTTTTAATGAGGGCATCGTGCCATTCAGCTCGTTGTTGTTGGATTAATGCAATATGTTGAAAGGAAGAGAGCCTGATTTCATCTAGCTCATTGGTCTACTGTAATCTATTGATCTGAGCCTCATCTAAATCTAGACCGACTTCTTGTGCTGTTTGTAGTGTCTGTATTTCAAATTCTACTGGAAATATGGTTTCTTTTCCAAATACTAGCTGGTATGGTGAATAATCGGTAGCACTTCTCCATGTTGTTATGTATGCCCACAAGGCTTCTGGTAATCTTGCAGCCCAATCGTGTCTGTGTGACGCAATGGTTTTTGTCAATATTGCTACTATTATTTTGTTCGTGCTTTCTACTTGACCATTTTCCTGTTAGTGGTATGGAGTAGTAATTTTATGCTAAATATGACTGTTTTTTAGTGCTGCAGCGATTTTATTACCAGCAAACTGTGGTCCTCCAACCATAGTTATATCTCTTGGGAGGCCATATCACACAAATATGTGGAACAAGAATTGTATGACGGAATCCTTTGTAGCTCTCGGCAATGCCTCTACTTCAACCCATTTGGTGACATATTCTGTTGCTACCAAAATATATGTTTTTTGATTTGATGATGGGTTAATTGGACCAACAAAATCGAGTGCCCATCGTTCAAATGGTTCAATAAATAGTTGTGGGTTCAGGGGTATTTCATCAACTTGTCTAGGGTATCCTACTCTTTGGCAACTGTCACAAGCTTGAATGAACTCCTTTGCATCTTTGACGATCGTGGGCCAATAATACCTTGTTTGTAGCACGTTGTGATTAGTTCTCCGATCTCCAAAATGTCTGCCACATGGTCTGTCGTGACAATATTTCAAGATGTAAAAAATTTCATCTTCACAAACGCATCTCCTAATGTGCATATCTGCCCCTATGTGAAACAGGTAGCCCTCAATCCAAGAAAATCAAGTACTATGCTGGACAATCTTCTTTCGTTCATTGTGGGTCAGATGTTTCGGTAATTTTCCTACTGCTAAATAATTCACAACATCAGCATACCAGGGTTTTTTAACAGTAACATCGAACAAATGTTCACCTGGAAATTGATCTTCGCCCACTACTGCATCCACTGGTTTTGGCATTCGTGAGAGAAAATCAGCTACAATATTTCCATTTCGAAGACGATCCTTTATTGTGATATCGAATTCTTGTAATAAAATCAGCCATCTGGTTACTCTACCATTTGTGATTGGTTTATTCACTAAATATTTTATTGCAGAGTGATCTGTATATAAGATAACAGGATATCCACTCATATAATGCCTAAATTTATTGATGGTGTGTATTACATCTAAAAATTCCTTTTTCTGTCACAGCATAGTTCAATTCAGCAGGAAACAGTTTTTGCTAATATAATAAATCGCATATGGGTTTTTATCTTCTTCCTGCAGAAGGACTACTCCACTAGCTATGTCTGAAGCATCTAATGAAATTTGAAATAGCAGGTCCCGATTTGGTCCTCGGAGTACTTGGGCTATTCACACAAGCTTTTTTATATCCTCAAAAGCATGATCACATTTTTCTGTCCAAACAAAGTCAACATTCCCCGTCAATGCATATAAAGGTGCAACAAAATGAGAAAAATGTTCTATAAATCTTCTATAATAACCAGAAAATCCAAGAAAACTATGTACCTCTGTCTGGGTGGTAGCAGTAGGTATTAAAAAAATTATTTAAATTTTGGCTGGATCTACCTGTATTCCAGCTGCTGAAATATAATGGCCTAGAATAAGTCCTTCAGTCATCATCATATATCATTTTTCATGGCTTAGACAGAGCTTGGTGGCAATGCATCGTTGTAGCACTTTTTCTAGTGTGTCCAAGAAATCATTCCGTATCGTGTAAAATCATCCATATATATTTCGAGCTCTTCATTTACTAAATCTAAAAAGATGCTGAGGATAGCCCTTTGAAATGTGGTAGGGGCATTGTATAGGGAAAAAGGTAAAACTCTGTAGGAAAATGTTCCCCAAGGACAGGTAAAAGTAGTTTTATCTTGGTCTTCAGGGGCCATCTAAATCTGATTGTATCCACTAAAGCCATCCAAGAAACAAAATAATTTCTTTCCTACTAACGTATCTAATAAGTGGTCAATGAATGGAAGGGGAAAGTGGTATTTTTTTTTTGCTTTATTTATCTCTGTATAATCTACACAAATCCTCAATTTTCCATTCTTCTTTGGCACCCCTGTTGACAATAATACTGAGAGGGGGGGGGTGAATCAGTATTATCTAATTGATTTACCAAATCTTTCTTATTTATACTTTGAATTATTTTTGCATATCAATACCACAAATAATGAGCATGAATAAGAAAAGCACACAGTCACATCAAAGAACACCAGATATAAGGTGGAAACCCAATGTGGGTGAAAACCACCTGCTGCAA
>APFE031682091.1:26650-51026 GCA_000404065.3 Pinus taeda | reverse complement strand
GATTGTGGGGAAAAACTCCACAGTTGAGCGCGCTTGAGCCAGAGGAGTTCTGGGATGGGTGACCTCCTGGGAAGTCCTGGTTACCGGGTGCAAGCCCCGGAAGTGATGATTGATGCTATGTGATTCGTTCTCCACTTTTCACTAGTTTTCAATCCCACTTCTTCACCCCTGTGAGCATCACCCGATGCAATGAGTGCTAAGTGAACTATTCAAAAATCATGAGAAATTAGTCAGTTACGACTACCTCTCATGGAAATGGTCATACGTTTGAATGACCTACTTAACGCAGTTGAATCCCAAAAATGATATCTAATATAATGCACTGCGTAATCCCCCATACTTAAATTCATAAAAAGTCAAGGGATCTCTACTTGAATGGTTCATGAGGCACAATACTTGCTAAGGTTTTGCAAATGGGGTAGCAAGCTAAGTGGGCTTGATTGTTGGAAAAACTCCACAGTTAAGCGCACTTGAGCCAGAGGAGTTCTGGGATGGGTGACCTCCTGGGAAGTCCTGGTCCGGGTGCAAGCCCCGGAAGTGATGATTGATGCTATGTGATTCGTTCTCCACATTTCACTAGTTTCAATCCCACTTCTTCACCCCTGTGAGCATCACCCGATGCAATGAGTGCTAAGTGAACTATTCAAAAATCATGAGAAATTAGTCAGTTACGACTACCTCTCATGGAAATGGTCATACGTTTGAATGATTTACTTAACGCAGTTGAATCCCAAAATGATATCTAATATAATGCACTGCGTAAATCCCCATACTTAAATTCAAAAAGAGTCAAGGGATCTCTACTTGAATTGTTCATGAGGCACAATACTGGCCAAGGTTTTGCAAATGGAGTAGCAAGCTAAGTGGGCTTGATTGTGGGGAAAAACTCCACAGTTAAGCTCGCTTGAGCCAGAGGAGTTCTGGGATGGGTGACCTCCTGGGAAGTCCTGGTTACCGGGTGCAAGCCCCGGAAGTGATGATTGATGCTATGTGATTCGTTCTCCACATTTCACTAGTTTCAATCCCACTTCTTCACCCCTGTGAGCATCACCCGATGCAATGAGTGCTAAGTGAACTATTCAAAAATCATGAGAAATTAGTCAGTTACGACTCTCATGGAAATGGTCATACGTTTGAATGACTTACTTAACGCAGTTGAATCCCAAAATGATATCTAATATAATGCACTGCATAAACCACCATACTTAAATTCAAAGAGTCAAGGGATCTCTACTTGAATGGTTCATGAGGCACAATACTTGCTAAGGTTTTGCAAATGGGGTAGCAAGCTAAGTGGGCTTGATTGTGGGAAAAACTCCACAGTTAAGCGCGCTTGAGCAAGAGGAGTTCTGGGATGGGTGACCTCCTGGGAAGTCCTGGTTACCGGGTGCAAGCCCCGGAAGTGATGATTGATGCTTGTGATTCGTTCTCCACATTTCACTAGTTTCAATCCCACTTCTTCACCCCTGTGAGCATCACCCGATGCAATGAGTGCTAAGTGAACTATTCAAAAATCATGAGAAATTAGTCAGTTACGACTACCTCTCATGGAAATGGTCATACGTGAATGACTTACTTAACGCAGTTGAATCCCAAAATGATATCTAATATAATGCACTGCGTAATCCCCCATACTTAAATTCAAAAAGAGTCAAGGGATCTCTACTTGAATGGTTCATGAGGCACAATACTTGCTAAGGTTTTGCAAATGGGGTAGCAAGCTAAGTGGGCTTGATTGTGGGGAAAAACTCCACAGTTAAGCGCGCTTGAGCCAGAGGAGTTCTGGGATGGGTGACCTCCTGGGAAGTCCTGGTTACCGGGTGCAAGCCCCGGAAGTGATGATTGATGCTATGTGATTCGTTCTCCACATTTCACTAGTTTCAATCCCACTTCTTCACCCCTGTGAGCATCACCCGATGCAATGAGTGCTAAGTGAACTATTCAAAAATCATGAGAAATTAGTCAGTTACGACTACCTCTCATGGAAATGGTCATACGTTTGAATGACTTACTTAACGCAGTTGAATCCCAAAAAGATATCTAATATAATGCACTGCGTAATCCCCCATACTAAAAATAAAAACCATATAGCTTATATTTTGTCCTTTCCCATCGAAACTTTATAAATTTCTTTTGATGATTGGCATAGTAAGTGCCTAAGTTTTGCAACCATTGGACACCTAGGACCACATCCATTGCTCCAAGTGATATAATGAAAAATGGGGACTCTAGATTGTAGTCTTGAATATGCAATTTGACCTTATGGAATTTTCCTACTTTTTCGATCTTCTTTCCATCTACTACCATCACTTTCATATTAGGCATTGGATATGTGAAGATATTGAGCCTTTTTCGCAATATTTGAGTCCAATAATTTGTGACTACTTCTTGTATCTATTAGAACCATTACATTGCTCTTTTTGATATGTCCTTTTAACTTTAATGTTTGGGGCTAAGATATTCCTAACAAGGATACTTGCGGAATATTTTTGTTGTTTGATTCTAGGTAAAATTGTTGAGAACCCTCAACCTCTTGTATGTCTAATTCTTCACTATATGAATCATTGGTTGCTTCACATTTATACAAGTTCTTGGTATTCTTTCCTTTAACCCATTTGTGTCTAGAATCCCATTTTTCACCACAATGTTTGCATTTACCTTCTTTCATCCTTTCCACATCTATATTAAATTTTCCTCCTTCATGTAGTTGTGGTGGAATGTACCTTGTATTCTCCGTGTCAAAAGTTTGGGGAATCCTTTGTCTCGAATATACCCTTTCAAATTTTGGTAGTTGTATTCTCTCGAACTTATTTTCTTCGAATTTTGCTTTCTGTCTTGCTTCTTCTAGAGATGTGATGTCATGAAGCCTAAGCTCATTCTGCAAATACAGTTTTAATTTCAGTGATGTATGATTGAATAAGTCATTTTTCTAATATTCCAGGTTATCATGTAGCTAAATTTTTCCCATTCTCTAGTATATTCATCCACATCTCCTTTTTGTTGGAGCCTGGTGAGTGTCATGAATAACTCTTCTTCTTGGACACCTTGGAATCTTTTAAAGAAGGCATCTCTGAATTTCTTCCAACAGATACCATGTATCGATTTCTTGCACCATATATACCAATTATATGCTTCACCTTCCATTTGCATGGATGCATGCTTGATTCTTCCATCATCATTGTCAATACTGTAAATCTCGGAATACTCTTCTGCCTTATTCAACCATACTACACCATGTTTCTCATTACCATCAAATTTGGAAAACTTGATATTTGCTCTTCACTGATATGTGGCAATTGGTGGAGTGAAGAAGGGAGTTTGGGTTGAGACCTGCATATTTGGGAAATTTGGTATATTGTTTTATAGATTGGGAATGGAAGATGCATGTGGAGACTTAGGGATATGATAAGAATCTGATCAGTTTGATGTATTTGAAGAATCTAGTTTTTTAGTAGCTTCATTATTCTAATGTTGTAGATCAATTGTAATATTCAACCTTTGACAGATCATTCTCAACACCCCCATTGCTTGAGTATGATTCTAATCAACCTTATTTGAAAGGGTTGTTTGTTCCCTTTTAAGGCCATCATAATTTGTTGGAGATGAACCTCTATTCTCTCTGTGGAATCCTGGAGCTTCATAATGTTCTTTCCATTTTCATTGACCTCATTCTCAAGTTCTAAATTTTTTTTACTAAATCCGTTCATCGACATTGACGATGTTGATCGAGTGTGTGGTGGTGTATAGAAATCCAATTTAACTCGTTTCCTTAACTTGGACCTAATTTTTTTAAATAATAATAAGAATTATATATAATATGTGTGTGTGTGTGTGTGTTTATATATATATATATATAATAACACACACACACACACACACACATATGGAAATGACTATATATTAATATTTTGAACTAGTAAAATATGACTGAGGTTACGAATGGATGGGTGACGTTGAGAGGGGATAGACGGGGAGACAATACAATTGAGAAATGGTGGTTGGTCAGGTGACGGTGAATAAGTCTTTGATGGGAAACAAGGGACAAAAAACCATGTGAAAGGTGTTGGGTGAGAGGGAAATAGGATAACAGACAATATGGTAATGTCTAGTGGTAGTGAAAGTACGAGATGGCGGGAGCAGTTTGATGTCGGCGGTCAGAAGAATGGACCTATAGTAGAAGGAACATAGTTTGATGGGGAGGACAGTGGATATCATGTGGGGATACATATGGATAGTGTTTGAGGAATACGTGGTGCAAATTGATTTTGAACTGCACGAGAAAAATGGAACAGTGACAGGGAAATCAAGGAAAATGGCAACAACATAACACAGGCATGAAGGTGTGGTCAGTGGATGAGCAGGTTCAGGCCAGAATAAATGCAATGAAGGAAACGTTGTAGTGCTAATCGACATGGCTCTGATACCAGATGGAGCGAACACACTTAAATATTATAATTAATAGTATATAGATATATATATATAGATATATTAATGGTGATTTTACAATGGCGGAGGTGCTAGCTTAAAAATAGCCTCAGTTCCTGTAAATGAGGGGGCATGATCTTTTGATCGTGCCCCTTCCTAAACTAAACATTAATACATATTAATTTTATAAATAAAAAATCTATCGATTATTAATAATGATTCTAGTGTTGTTAAGAAGAGAGTGAATTCAAAAGATAATACTCTAATAGAAGGTTGTGGTTGAAGAAATGAATGCCTTGAATAAAATGATACTTGGGATCCAGTTGAGTTTCTAGCTAAAATAAAACCTATTAGAAGCAAATGGGTGTTTAAGAAAAAATTTAATTCATAACCTAAGGTAGAGAAGTATAAAGCTCATCTAGTAGTGAAGAGAGACTCTCAGGTGGATTCTGTCAATGTTACTTTTGACCTTGAAGTAGAGTAAATGGATGTGAACACAAAATTTCTACATGGATATCTTGAAATATAATATAACATGCACAATGAGAAACTTATATAGTGAAGTGAAACAAGATTATGGTTTGCAAGTTAAATAATTACATGTATGGATTGACACACATAGTAGAGATTTTAACTACTACTAGGGTTTAGCAGCAAAACCCTAGATTTCCTAAACAACATCATCCTAGAGTATCAAACTCGGACAAGGGCTTATATGAAATCTGGATACTTGAATTTAATAGACTATCAAATTAAGGGGAGAGAGATCTACTGCATGCTGCTCCCATGGTCGTTTCTACAACCCACCGATTCAATACACAAGGTGCTGAGAAAGGCTGCCCAAGATGGGCGGAAACAAACCATGGTGCTCTGATCTGCACTCTCACCTCTTCTACTCCCACTCTTGTGTTGCATCTCGGCTATGGTGGCTGGGGGGTCTCGAATCGGGGAATAATCAACAACGATGCAATGACCATGCCCACCGTAGAAGGGGAAAGGGTAAACCATCTCCAGTTTTGCGCAGAAATGTCGACCGACCTGAGCAAAAACAGATGGGCGACAAGGAATGGAACTTTACATGCTGTCAATTTCAGATCTGAAAGCCTATACACTGGATCTGCTGCTATAGGCCAAAGAAGGATGTTGCATGTAGCTGGGTCATTCCCTTTCACCGTGGAGCGGCATAAATCTCTCAAATCAGGTTTGATCTCGTTGATCCGGCTCACGTTCAACAAACGAGCCAAGACCAAGCCGCTCTAAAACTTGGGACTATGGTATGCTGCCGGAATAGGAATGCGCGAGGGTATAGCCGTCAAAACAAGCATGAGGATAGCCTGCAACTGGAGAGCACAGTTCCCACTGCCTCGGCGACGATTGTAGAACCTGATGTAGAAGAAGTCCCCTTAGAAATGGGGAACCCTTGGAAGTACTCCTAGCCCCCGAACGCCAGTCTGGACTCCGAAGGGCCAAACCCTAACTACATCCAAATCTTTATAAAGCCACCTTCTGGGAAATCAACCTTGATCTAGGTTCATCCTTCAGACAGTGTGACATATCTGAAGATTAACATTTCCAACCATATTGGCTACCCGGACAAACAACAACATTTTCTTTATGAGGGCAAATTGCTGCAGGATCACAGCGCTATCAAGGATTACAACATCAAGTCAAGATCTACCATAATTTTCAACATGAGGCTACGAGGAGGTGCAGCAACCAGTAGCCCACCTAAACAATCAGAAGGAGGCAGTGGTTCCCAAACAAAACACAACCCTGATTCACATCAACAGCACAAAGGCCAAGGAATATCTTACAAGAATGTTTTATAAGGGGGGGAATCTTCTACAACAGCTCCAAAGCAGGCCAGAGCAGAACCCAACCCATATATAGTGGAGCAGTTGCACTATACACCAGAACTAACAATAGAAACAATAGAGACAGAGGAGGTACGTAACAGTTATGAAAAGCAAGCCATCATCTGTTGTTTCAATGGTTTCTAACCAAAACCCATGGACCTATTCCATTGGATTCTTACAAGATGGTCCCTAAATAGTGAGATTTTCCTCTGCTCCAAAGGGTTTTTTATAGTCAAATTACCATCAGTTGAGTTCAGGGACCTAGTGTTTCAGGAGGGACCGTGGTTCTGGGGATCTTCAGGACTCTTTATCACTCCTTGGTTCCCAGAGTTTGACGCCAACTCCTTCATTGTTTCCAGGATGCCAGTATGGGTGCATCTACATAACCTCCCTATCCATTTTTGGGACCAAAAGATTATTGCATGCATAGGCAATACCACTGGCAGATATATTAAAATGGACACACAACGTGTGGAGGATAGAATTTTTACTTTCACACGCATCTGTGTGGAAGTGGATCTTAGTAAAGGATTATCGGACTGCATACAACTAAAGCATAAATATCGCAGCTAGATGCAAACATTAGATTATGAAAACACAGCATTCAGGTGCAGAATATGTCGGCAAAGTGGGCACTTACAAATTGCCTACCCTGAATACAAAAAACATAGTCAAAGAAGGAAGAAACCAAGTAAACAACAAAAGGGCTTGACATTCCCCCCACCAGATCCTGAGGAGGAGGAAGAAGAAGAGGAGGAAATGCCCACACCGAATGAGAACAGCCAAGCAGAAACTCAAAAGCAGAATAGCCAAGCAGAAACTCTCCTCACACGTGCCTATGGAACCACATCCGGAAAAGACTTCAAATATAATGGAAATCAGTTGAACCAAAAGGTAGCATACATTAGACACCTCTGACTTTGACAAGGAAAACCCTCGACACAGCGATGAAAACCCACTTCAACTTGTTCCCATGGTTCCTACCCAAGGAGAGTGGCATAAGGTAGAGAAGAAAAAGGGGAGGAAAACTTGATTCCCCCCATATTGCCTTCACTGCGCTTCTAGTGTGGACCACTTTTACTCAGTTCCTTCTGTTTATTTTCACTTTTGTGTTTTGACTATTTTAGAGCTCTCTGTGTAGAGCAGTGCTTGTATTTTTAGATTCTCTATGCTATCTTCTCCAAAAGCCAAAACTGGTGAACACAGTTTTGACTGGACAAGAAAGACAGGCTATGCCTGAATATTGTATATGCTATGCATCTGCAAAATGAAATTTCTTTATTAATAAAGAAAGTGAGACTTTTTCTACGAGAAAATAAATAAATAAATAATTACATGTATGGATTAAAACAATCTCCAATAATGTGGTCTCAAAAGTTTGATATTTTACAATGGAGCTTGGTTTTTCAAAAAAACAAAGTTCATCAATGTGTGTATTCCAAGTAGGTAGGTGATAATTTTACCTATGCAATCTTGTTTGTTAATGATAGATCTCTAATTGGAACCAAGAAGGAAATCGTGAAGTATGCCAAAGCTCAACTTTATTTTGAGTGTGATATGAAATTTTTTGGTGCTACAAATTTAGTTTTGGGCATGGAAATAAAAATGAGAAAACAATGAAATTTGGTTGAATCATATATGTTGAGACAATATCATAGAGATTTAATACATAGGAAATGTGAACTAGTTAAGGTTCTTATTCAGATAGGTGTAAACTTATCTATAAATTGATGTCCCAAAACACAAAAAGAGATAGGGGCTATGTTCCACGTTCCCTACGAAAGTGTTGTAGGAATTATTATGCATGTTATGGTTTATACTAAACCAGAAATTTCCCATGCATTAGGAATTTTGAGTAGGCATATTTCAACACCAAGGATAAAACATTGGACTACTATAAAAAGGGTCTTCAGATATCTACATGACACTTCAAATTATACATTATGCTACTAAGGAATACCTTGATCTCAAAAAATGATAGATATACAAGGCTTTGTTAATGCACACTATGTTGGATATCTTGACCATAAAAAATATTTAAGTGGTTATGTTTTTAACCTATTTTGTGGAGCAATCAATGGGATGAACAGAAAGGAAAGTTGTAGTTGCACTATGAACTACAAAATTCCTAGTACATGGCAACCACTCATGCAAATAAGTACATTTTATGGTTGTAAATATTGTGTTCACGTATTGGATTTTTCATGATAGGTTGTGCAAACTCAAGTTAAATTTTTATGTCAAAGAACCATGTGTATCATTCCAAGACAAAGCATACCAATGTGTTACCAATATCTTGAACCCAATAAAATGTAGTTAAAAAATGTTGATAATACGGATTGGATCATTATATTTTTTTCATCCATCTCGATGCATTCAGAGTGCAAAAAGTGGAGGAATCAGTTTATGGGACCTTTTTCACCGACGGGGCCCAGTTTGGCGAAATGGGGTCTAAAACCTTCCAAGAGCGTTTCGATGCATTGAACAATAATTTTTGGGGGTAAAACTTTGTCACTTTGGTGTAACACCATTTCAAGCTTTTCTACACACAAGTATCTTTCCAACTGTGTAATAAGTGTGTCAATCGGAGTCTATATGCAAAAGTTATGCCACTCAGAAGTTGACCTTCCTGTTTTCACACCTATAATTCAGTAGGATGCCTCGTCGGCCCACATTATTCATGGAAAACGTCCTAGCCACGTGTTTTTTTATGTAAAAGACTCTAGAAGAGTCTCCTTTGTAACTCTAGCTAAGAGTTGATGTAGTCAAACTTAAGCACTATTAGGCTATCAAGTTGTGTTATAACCAAGCCACTAGGAGGAAGAGGCATTCCATTCTTTCGAGAGAATTTTGTACCATAGTTGAGCAAAAATATCCAGGAGAGATAGGAGGTACAACACACATAAAGGATGTGTGTATTGTAGCAGCCCACGGGCCACAAGCACCACTTCTTTGTACCTGCAGCCATATTTTCCAGACAAAGAAAGAGAGTGAGCAGCCTCACCTTCTAGTTGGGTTTCTCCTGAAAGGGTTTCTCAGAGCATATTTTGTGTCTTATGTGTGTGTGAGAGAAATTTTTTCTGTTTCGTACTTTTCTACATAGTTTCCATTTGCATGCATGCACTAATTACAGTAAAATATACAGATTTAGAAATCAAATAAAATTGTCATAGTGTAGAATATTAGATTTTTTAATATAATATTATGAGATCTGTTGTGACAAACTATCTAGTGGAATATCCACGGGAATTTACGGATCAGTTGATAAGTTGAAGAATGTTGCAAAATCATTGACAATTTACATTAATACTTAAAAGCTCTCTTGATATAGAAAATCAGAATTGATTATATGAACACCTTATTCCTAACCCCATTTTTACAAAGGATACATGTGAGAGAAAATTGGGCATGTTATATCCTCTATAATCTAATTTTGGCTAAAGTATTAAGCTTGTAATCTATTCCAAATTAACTAATTAGGGTTTTGAATGTTAGGGTTCGCCGAAAATATCATATTGTGAACGATGAAGTTAATGCAATGAATCAATACTATATGAAAGTGTCATGTGGTTTTTCTTATGAATGTGCCATATGGTTATTCTTATGTTTAATAGTATGTTCATGTTGCTTTTCTTGACCAAGTTTATTAAACTCTACAATGGAAGACCCCCAAAATGAGACAAAATTTACCTAAAGTGTTTCAATAAGATTCATACTATTATTTTTTTATGTTCAAAGATAAGGGGTGATTTTGTTATATTCATATCTCGTTATAAAAGATGTTTGTAGATTAGCCCCAACATGTTTTTTTGTTTTTTTAGGTAATGAAAATCTTTGGAGAATTGACTGCCAATATTACACCAGATTTGACTATTCATAAATGCCAATAACATGCCAGTTACAACATGTCCCCGAATACTTAAAACCATGCAGATGGGGAAATAAATTGTTCACCAAATCACACAAGCTAAAATCCTTTGATAACCCAACATGTTTTAAATGTTAATCATCATTATTTTTTTAAAATACTTCTTATAAAGTCTCTAACTACACTATTACACTTTAAGGGAAGTATTTATGCCATCAAAACAACAAAAAACTTTCACCTAGGCCTATCCACACTTATTTGGAGGTTTAAACTCCGGTCTCCAAATTAGTTTGATCACCTTACTTCTTTCCACTGGACCATACTATCTGGACTTCATACATTTTTTTTAAAATAAACTCACATTAATTTCCACTTCCATTTACAAATTACCACTTCATATAGAAAACAAAATTACACATTAAAACAAATTTGTATATGTACTTTCACTAAAATATTATAGATAAGTTGCAAATTTATTTATACACAATTATAAGTGTAATTTCCATGTGCAAATCAACTCCTACATCTTAACATGGTCATGTATGTAAATGGTTTCTTCATTTAAATCTTTCTTAAAAAATAATTTATCTTTACCCATGAATGAAACATTATTTGATATTTCTTAAATATAAGTTTTCAAAATATATTAAATCCAATAAATAAACCACTATTAAAACTTTTCCAACATGGTGAACCGCGCGCGCCTGCTGCTCCTGCCTGCAGCAGCCTGCCCCATCCCCTGCGCTCTGCGCTCTGCTCGCCCTGCACGCCCTCTGCGCTCCCCTTCAGACCCAATGGAGGGAAGCGAGGATCCGGATCCCCCTCGAGAGCCGCCGGAGGTGATGGCCTTCCGGTCAATGATCGCTGCTGGCCCAAAGCACCCGCCCTCTGGAACTCAGAAGAAATTTGTGAAAAAGCTGGACTCGATCCCTTTTGTTGCTTTACCTGAACAAGAAACCTGCAAAGCCGCAATGAATCTCACGGAAAGGGGCCTCATAGGCCAGTTCACAGGTCTCTGGCCTTCTCCTAAGGCGGTAGAGGATTGGACTCAAAGGAACTGGAAGCCCCTCATCAAAGAAGGAGTCAAGAGCTATTTCGTAGGTAAGGGTTTCTTCGTATTTGTCTTTGAAAACCCTGATGATAAAGGCTTGATATTTAGGAACGGACCGTATTTTATGGGGCCTCAGGGTCTATATTTGAATAAATGGGCTCCAGACTTCGACCCCACTCAGGACATTCCTTTAGCAGTCTCGGTCTGGGTTAGATTGCCTCATTTGCCATTGCATTGCTGGAATCAAAAATCCTTCCAAATCATAGGTAACGCCCTGGGGAAATATATAGATCAGGCAGCGAGGAAAGACCAATACTCATGCGCGCGGATCTGCGTTGAAGTGGACTTAGAGGAAGGGTTACCAGAAGCTATTAAGCTCACAGCAGCTGGATGGTCGTATGTCCAGGAGCTGGACTACGAACAGCTGCCCTTTAAATGCAGACATTGTCACAGTCACGGCCACTTTGCAAAGAACTGCAAAAAGAGAGCAGAGGAGCAAGCAGAAAAACAGAATGGGGAACAATGGACCCGTGTTCAGAAGAATGCATCCTCCAAGAAAAAAGGAAATGGTAAAGGCCCAACGGAAGAAGCCCCCAGCACCAGTAAAGCCAATCAAGAAACAGAAGTAATCCCTAAAGATGCAGAGAAGGATCAGCCCAATCAAGCTATTCTAAGCCAGGAGAATGAAGAACAAGAGGACACTTCTATTCCAAATAAGGAGGTAGAAGAAGTAATACAGAGGGAGATCAATCTGGGCAGCCCAATGAACCCTACATATGCAGAAATAATAAAGAAAAAACCAATAGAAAGTTCCAGCTCCTCAGAGGACGAAGTTTATGAGCGCCAATCGAAGAAAGCAGGAAGGAAATCTCGCAAAGAAAAAAGGGAGGAGGAGGCTGAGAGACTTAAAACACAAGGAAGCCAAGCCACCATCGAAATGACTATTGGGAGAAACACCAGACCAAGGACCTCCAAGGGAGGACCTATCCCACCAAGTAAATAATGAATATCGTCTCTTGGAATTGCAGAGGTCTGGGGAATCCCTCCAAAATAGAGGCAGTCAAGGATCTAATGAAAGCAGAACCCTCAGACATACTCTTGCTCCAAGAGACTAAAATAGAAGGGCAAGCCCTTCTAGAGACCAGTAGATCAAAGTGGAACAAAAAAGCAGGCAAAGCGGTCAGCTCAAGGGGCACATCTGGAGGCCTGGCAACTCTCTGGAATGATGACCTCTTTCAGCTGGACAACCACAAGGAAACGCAGCACTGGATTCAAACTGAATTAATGTATAAAGCAAGTAAGTTAAATTTCAACCTCTTTAATATGTATGTACCTGTCTCTTATCAGGAAAAGAGAGAATGTTGGAGCTCTCTATCAGCTCATCTGGAACAGACTTCCCCCAGCAACATTATCATAGCAGGGGATCTAAATATTGTTCTGAAATATAAAGAAAAAATGGGAGGGACACACAACAGAGATCCCATGCTCGATCAAGTGGAGGATCTATTTCAGCGCTGCGACCTCCTGGACTTCAACCCCATCAGAGGTATTTACACTTGGACCAACAATAGACTGGGATCTGATCACATATCAGCGCGGCTAGACAGATTCATGGTCCAGGGTTCTATAATGATGAAGAAAAAAATTATTATATCAAAAATTCTAGCCAAGCTGGCCTCAGATCACAAACCCATTCAACTCATTCTAGAAGATGAAAAAGACTTAGGACCCATTCCTTTTCGTTTCAGCCCTCTATGGAT
The DNA here is from genome assembly GCA_000404065.3 of Pinus taeda. Taxonomy (NCBI): domain Eukaryota; kingdom Viridiplantae; phylum Streptophyta; class Pinopsida; order Pinales; family Pinaceae; genus Pinus; species Pinus taeda. Next base: position 38,066 of record APFE031682091.1, on the reverse strand, counting down.
TGAAAAGGAAGGCTTTGAAGAGACTGTAAAGGAAGCCTGGGGTAAGCCAGTTTGGGGATCTCCTAGCTATGTTTGGGAGCAGAAGTTAAAGGCCACCAAATTAGCTCTGAAGAACTGGGCAAAAAAGCCAGTTCATACCCCTATCGAGCAAAGAAAGGAGGCAGTTCAGGCGCTCCAAAACCTGCAAACAGAGATGGAAAATTTTGATATAAATGCAGATCTATTGGAAAAAGAAACAAAAGCCCAATGTTCTGCGCACAATACCTTCAGAAAGGAGGAGGAATACTGGCGTTTAAAATCAAGGAGCTTGTGGTTGAAGGCCGGGGACAGAAACACGTCCTACTTCCACAGACAATTCAGAGCGAGAGTGATCAGGAATCACATAGCTGAGATCAAAACTCCCGAGGGAAGGGTATGCAACAGTCACCAACAGATCAAGGCAGCGGCAGAAAGTTACTTCAGGAACCTATACAGGAAAGATAACCAAAGCAACGATGAAGATATCGTGGACTTCATGACCAATATACCAAAACTGATAAGTGATGAAGAAAACGCAGATCTATGTAGGCAAGCCACGGAGGAAGAAATCACAAAAGTCGTTTGGGCCATGGACGCAGACAAGGCACCCGGTCCCGATGGATTTTCTATCCATTTTTATAAGGCGTGCTGGAAAATCATTAATCGGGATCTATTCAAAATGATCAGCAGATTCCTGGAAAAGGCAAAGGTAGGCGGAGGCACAAATTCAACTTACCTTGCTCTAATCCCCAAAGAGAGCAATCCGGAATCATTTGCCAGGTTTCGCCCGATCTCATTGTGCAACGCCTCATACAAAATCCTGGCTAAGCTGATCGCTAACAGGATCAAACCACTGCTAAACAAACTGATCTCTCCTGCGCAAGGCGGATTTGTCAAAGGCAGAAACATCACGGATAATGTAATACAGGTTCAAGAGATTGTTCATTCCAGTAATCAGCGCAAGGAAAAGGGCATGCTAGTCAAGCTTGACATGGCCTCCGCATTCGACAGAGTGGATCGCACCTACATCTGCAAAGTCCTGAAGGCGTTTGGGTTCTCGCAGCAATTCATAAACCTGATCAAGGCATGCACAGAAAATCCTTGGATCGCTCCGCTAGTCAACGGGCGTCCCACGAACTTCTTTCAAGCGCAGAGGGGCATCAGACAGGGATGCCCCCTATCCCCGTCACTGTATATCCTCATGGCAGAGTCGCTGAGCCGAAAACTTGCAGAAGAAAAAACAAGAGGTAATATTCCGGGTCTTAAGGCATTCCAGGGGGCTGAAGGTCAGAACCATGCGTTATTCGCTGATGACACAATTCTATTAGCAGGAGCCAGCATAAGAATCGCCAGAGCCATAAGAGACACCCTTAACAAATACTGCAGAGTTTCTGGGGCGTTAATAAATGAAAATAAAACAGAGGTTTATAGCTGGAATATAGAGCAGAGGGAGCTTTCAGACATCACAACGATTCTAGGATTTAAAGGACAGTTAAATTGGGACAGTTTCAGGTATTTAGGCCTCCCCATTTCATCAGGATCAAACAGAAGATCGTTGTGGAGCGAGTTAATCTCGAAAATAAAAGCTAAAATTGCAGGGTGGGGAGGTCACTGGCTGACGAAGGGAGGAAAGGTAATCCTAATAAAAGCAGTACTATCAGCGCTTCCCATTTACCAGGCAGCATTCCTATTCGCTCCAAGAAACGTTACAGAACAAATTTCCAAATTACTCAGAGATTTTCTGTGGCAGGGAGGAAAAGGAAACGAAAATAAAATTCATTTGGTGAAATGGGATGTGGTAAAAAAAACACAGGCAGATGGAGGGTTGCAAATCAGAGATCCAGCCCTCATAAATTTAGCCCTGGGAGGAAAGATCCTCTGGAAACTGCTTCATGAACCCACACACCCGGTCAGTGAAATTCTGAGGACTAAATACAGGCCCAATATAAACCTCAGCAATCTGCAGAATGCAAACACAACCAATAGTACTCAGGTATGGAAACTTTGTTGCAGGAGCAGTAAGTTTTTCATCAAACATGTCTACAAGATCCCGGGCAATGGCAAGCACACACACCTATGGAACAACAGAATCATGGGGAAAGAGCCCTTGAGGGACAATGAGGAAATAGGCAATCTAAGGGAATGGCTGAAGCAGGCAAGAGTCAATACCGTCTTTGACTTGTCAAAGTGGGATTTAAGGGGGGACTGGGATGGATGGGACTTTCATGGAGTTCCAGAGAGGTTAGCTCATCAACAAACCTTGATTGAAGAAATGCTGGAGGAAGCAGCGCCCATCAACAGAGCCTTGAAAGACAAATGGGGATGGGGCCAGACCGGAATATACACTACAACAGCAGGATATAGAGCTCTACAGGCCTCAAACAATAATAGAGAAAACTCAGCCTTTTGGAAGAATGTATGGGATCCTTTAACACTTCCGAAGGTAAACTTCTTTTTTTGGACCCTAGCTCATAACAAACTCTTAACAGGTGATAACTTGGCAAAGAGGAATATAGCTGGACCACACAAATGTGCACTTTGCAACAGCAGTCTGGAAACAGCTCAGCATCTTTTCCTGGAATGTGACTTTGCAAAACAGGTATGGAGATATATATTACAAAATCTGCAGATTACTATTCCTCCTCAAAACAATGTAGCAGATCTATATGCCAATTGGAATAGAATCTACCCCCAGCGCATCCCCTCAAAGTCGTTCTGGAAGAAAATATGGACAGCCATCCCAAAGTTTGTATGCTGGCAGCTTTGGTTAGCTCGAAATCAGCAGATTTTTAAAGAAATAAGTCACACTCCATTGAAAGTAGCATCAAAAGCCAAATTTTTTCTACTGGAAGCAGCTCAGCAGCAGTATTTCAAAGAAGACTACCTGTTAATGCCAGAAGAAAAACAATGGCTTGGTACGCTTGAGCCTCAGCCACACAAGCAGCTCTCCTTCCCAAAAAAGACAAACTAGGAATGGCGCATAAGAGAAGAAGATGACAAATTCCAACAATGGTGGCGGACTCAAAATTTAATCACTGTTTTCTTTGACGGAGCATCCAAAGGTAATCCAGGAAGTGCTGGAGCAGGGGGAGTCATATACTACACAGACGGGATAACAAAAGATTGTTTCAGCTGGGGACTCGGACAGAAATCTAACAACCAAGCAGAGATCTACGGGCTTCTGAAAGCTTGTATCATTGCAAGAGACAAACGGGCGAAAGATATTCAAGTGTTTGGAGACTCAGAACTAATAATAAAGAGCATGAAGATGAAAAACCCTTTTAGAAATGCTAGCTTAAACAAAATTCAGGACAGGTTGCAGAGAGTCATGCTGGACTTCAATACATGCAAGTTTTACCACATACTCAGAAAATCTAATGGGGGAGCAGATCAGCTGGCAAATAAAGGCAGCTCTCTGGCTAAGGGGCTCCTTATTGTAAACAATGAAAGCAACATCCATATGCCCTGAAAAGCAAGCAGATATAATCCGCAATAGCGTGAAGTATGTAATGTTACTGTAGCTGGGAGCAGACCCAAGGATTTCCATATCAATAAAATATAACCGTTTGAGTTAAAAAAAAAAAAATTAATAGAAATAACTTTCAATCTTGAAGATAATCGAGATCCATAAGCAATTTGTATTGGAATTACACATACACACACACACACACACACACACACACACGTAATTTTAATGCCTCTAGCTAGTAGCCTCAACAAGATTTCCAAAAAGACATATACATGTTGATTCACAGTTGGTTATTAGGACAACACATAATATTCTTCAAGGTGCTCTAGTTGAAAAACTCTCTAAAAGTTGGGGGCTAATTAACTTGATTTCCCAAGTGAGAACATTGCTTCTCTCTTTCAATTAGATTATCATATCCCACAATATGAGAATAGGAAATACAATTGCATATTATTTGGCTAATCTTAGGATTAACCAAAGAGGTCTTAAATTTGATATGGGATGAACACCAGACAATTAGTCATATTGGCAGGATAACTTTCAACGCATTATAGAAGGTGAAAATTTTGATTCAAAAAGGGAAGTTGTTAATCAGACCTAAAATACATCAATGGAGGTGAATCGTGAGGGTATAAGGAGGATAGGGGGTCACACCAGCCACCCAGATATGGAAAGAAAAGTTAATATCAGGGTGTTGTGGCCGCCCCTCACATGCGTAAGCATGTGACTTGAATTCCACCTATCTCAATGTTTTACGTTGGGATGGTGGCTTCTAGGCGTGGTTTATTTTTTCATTTTCAAGTAGACAAGAAACAACTCACCCCTCTACCTCAGGTGTGAAAGGAGTGAGGGACTTTCTATAACACCTCTATGAACATCTCCCAAATTTGCTTATTTTAATACAAGGCATAACTTTGCTTGTGAGTTGTCCTCATCTGAGTTCCATAGGCTCTTCCAAGTCATTTGATGACTCATCGAAGCACGTTAGGGAAGATTTTATATTGACCCCACCCTTGCATGGTTTCTCCCTGCCTTGTGTTCATTCTAAAAAGGTTTATGTTGTACTAGGGGCCACATGTTCAGTGGACAAGTTCTGGTATAATCCTTGGCTTTTATTTTCCTCTTATCTAGAAATTTATTCACATGCTTAGATGTTATGCAAACTATTGGATTAGAAACCAACGATTATCCCCCCTATTTCCCTAAAAACAATACTTAATAGTAACATTTTCAGTCAATCTAACAAAATTTGATCTGAGGCTTAGACAAAGGTACTTGACACATGGAACGTGGACATGGGTTAAATTTTCTCCTTATATAGTACTTTATTCACATGCTTACACGTTATGTGAACTGTTGGATCATAAACCAATGATGATTTCCCTTCTTGTCCTAAACATGAGATTTAATAGTGGCCTTTTGTGTCAATCTAACCAAAACAAATTCGAGGTTCCAATAGAATACTTGACACATGGATCATGGATTGGGTTTCTCTATAAGCATATTCAAGAGTTATGGTTCTTGATTTTTCATTTTTATTGTCCTATTTTTCCCTTTGCCTCTTTGTATTGTTTTTTTTCATTCTTTTACCAATTTCTTGCAATTTTTTACCTCTTTTTTTTTTTTTTTCTTTTTCTGCGCCCCCCTCTTTTGCATTCAACGGCTCTGACTTCCATCAGTAGAAGTCACCCATGATAATTTTCCTCTTTATATAAAATGTAAATCTTCCTTGATAATATTTACCTCCACCATGTCGAGAATTTGAAGGAAATGGGTTATAGTACATGTAATATTTGTTATTATTGTCTATCTATTTGAGTTTTTCACTTTCATTTCCTTTTTTCATTCACAATAACTTCTTCCTAGTGTGGTATGGGTAGGAGGATTGTCACTTGGAGGTAGGATTATGATAACTCTAAGCTACATGATAAGAAGGGGAGGTCATCTATCATGAGGAACTTCTTCCTAAATATTTTCCCTTAGCACAATGATGAGAGGATGGCCACTTCCTTCCCTTGGTAGTTTTTTGCATGTGTCTTCTTGAATGACTTCAATTTGGAATTATTGTGTATGGCTCCATTTTCAGTTGTCTCTAATATATATGGTTATTTTATGTCCATCGGACATTTGTTGTTTGCAATGCAATACTTGGGAGAAGATTAACACCTTAGGACACCATTATTCATACTTGTAAATTTATTTATCCTTTCCCTTGGGGTAATGGAATGACATTGTTTTATTTAACATTTTTCCATCGTTATTTACTCATGAGTCCCTCTAAAATTCCTTTTGGGGGTAGATAGGGTAAGGGTATCATATCATATCCCCATGATTCTTCCATGATATAATATTGAATTTTCTTACAATGCTTTAAATGTTTAGAAATTCTAATATGAAATGTATGAACTGTTTATTATTGTCCGCACCTTTGAATTTTAGCTCTTATTTGGTTTTGGGTTCCCCGAGACATAGATAATAATAGTAATGGTAGGATTATCTTAAAGGAACCCTGGTCATACTCTCCTCGCATTACATATGCTGTTTTTGTTAGCAAATTATATATTACAGAGTAATGGAACACATAAATATTGTAGAAATATAAACATAGAAAACGCATAAAACAAGAGAGACACATATATACGTGGTTCACCCAATTTGGGCTACGTCCTCGGAGAAACAACTATTCCTTCCTTTTATATTATTCAACAAATTGAAGAGATATAACCTACAATAGATCCATTGTAATTCCCTCTTCTCTCTTGCTCAATCTTCTCTCTCTTCTCGCTCAAAATAAAGATCTACATAGACGCAATACAATTCCCTCATATATAACGAGGGGTTGCCTTCTAGGGAAAAAAAACTCTAAATTAAACATAACTTCTAGTGTCATATCTCTGCCTAATGAACGGCCCATATTGAATACGAAATTACAACATTTCACAAGGAAATTTTACGGGTAGCGTTGCCACCCCGCGAACTGGGGTCCAATGCGGCGATACCTCTAAATAAAGAAGATAATCAGGCTCCACACTCAACAATTTTGCTTTTCTTATTATAGAAAAACTCTTGGTACGCATAAAATGTATTTTTTTTGGGTGAATAGTTATATAGTAGATTTATCATCATCGTGTATTTTATTAGTAATCAGCGTGACATACCTCATATGGTAGTTTTCCTAACCTGATAATCTAAAGGTTCGAGGTTGTAACTTGCCCCTTAATGGTTGTACTGAGGGATTTATTATAATTCTTGGAGTCTTTTTGGGCTAAACTAGTTCTTGTAGCTAACATCAGGGGTTTCACGTTTATTCTTAGCTTCCACTCTTACATTTTATCACAATTACTTCCCTTGTTTTTACATATTAAAGAAATAACTGTTAGTTTATATTATGCTATAGTTTTGAGATCTACTCTTCTTAATAAGCTTGTTTCTTGTTCTATAATTTAATTCGTCATTTGTGTCAGATCTAGGACACTAAGTAGCGTTTCTTTTTCTAATGTTTCGAGCTTGGTATATTATTTCTTCATAGGTATTGAAGCAATATTTAGAAGGTTACAAACTTTCAAGTAGTTCCCATTTAGATCTGTTTGGGCATTTCACAGTATGTTGGAAGCAAATTATTTTCTCAACAATGCACATTTTGTTTAACCCTTCCGGCCAACCATTTAGCTGGCCATTAATATAGTGAACAATTATTTAGCAATTAGATAATATATTAGAGATCCTTAGAACTTATCCATGTTGTTTTTAACCTTGAAAACCCATAAATAATAAGATCGATATGCAATTAAGGGATGGATAATAACTTTGTTTGAACAATTATAATCATTAACAATCAATCTTGCGAGATTCTCAAATCTATCTAAGTACTTAAAAAGAAGTAACATTCTCATTACTGTGATTTTATGAATTGGTACATGATTTAAGATATCTTACATGTAATAATGACAATAATGAATTAACACAAAAACTAGAACACATGCATCAAGGATTGAATGAACCTACAAACAAATGGGAGATACACATTGATGGAGGATGTTCCACCAGTTCGTAGTTAATAGATAAACCATATATATTTATTGAGACACCCCAAAGCTTGGATCGTGATTTTATATATATGATTTCCTCATGTCTATTTTATCTCTACGGATTTTCACCTTCAAATATCAAATGGTGGAATTCACATATACAACAATATCCTAACACATTCACTAGTTCTCCTACAACTTGAGATTCCTTTTTCTTCTTCTATATTCTACACTGATGCTTGAACCCTCCTAACCTCATAGTGTGTAGAAAACCTCCCAGTAATAGTTATTCATTTCCTAGGATGTGTTCCAGCATTAGGTGGTATGTGCTAGGTGGCCTCTTAAAGTCATTTGTTTGGCCCCCATATGAATTTCCATTTATATTATTAGAGTTATTAGATTTTCCATTTTCCTTTAATAGATTGAAACCAATCAAGAGGAATCACCCTCTATAAAATCTCAATGCATACACAGTAATTTCACTCATAAATTTGGATCTATTTATTTATTATTACTGAAATCAAAATTTTTGCAACATTTATTACAGTTTATGCCACCCGTTCATGTGACTTAGTTTAAAATAATAGTTAATATTAGTTACACATGATCTCCTACATTTAACTCTAAAGTTGTATTTTTATATCAACATAACTTTTTTGTCTATCTTGTGCGACCTTTAAATTTTTCTTTTCCTTTTGTACAAAATATTCTAATTCCTTGAGCATGTGTAGAACCAACATCATCTGATCCACTATATTGTCCCAAGTTATCAGTGTTCTCCATTTCCTACCATATAGAACTTCAAAGGTGTTCATTTATAAATATGAATGATACCCATTATTATATGAAAATTCACCTCGTGTAGATATTTCTCCCTTTTCTTAGGACTATCCATACCATACATCGTAAGAATATATTATATAATCTAGTTTTTCCTCTCTATTTGTCCATCTATTTGTGGATGGTAAGTGGTTCCAAAACTAAGTTGAGTCCTTAGAGCCTCAAGAAAATATTTCCAAAAATTTCCTATAAATTTTCGGTCCCTATTTGACACCATAGTCCTTGGGATTTCTTGTAATATAAATATCTCCTTCATGAAAATGTTTATTATATTAAAAAATATATAAATCAAATTTAAGGGGATGAAATAGGTCGCTTTAGTTATTTTGTCAACCATGACCATAATGGAGTCATGTTGTTTGTTTGTTTTAGGAAGTCTAGTATTGAAATCTATGGTGATAGTTTCCCTTCTCCATTCAAGTATGGGTAAGGGTTGTAGCATCTTTGTGCGATGAGATGTTCAAATTTAACTAACTAGAACTGAATGCATCACACTATGTATTCTTTTACTAATTTTTCGAGTTTTTCCAATAATGCTTTGTTTTCACTGTTGTTAGCACTTTCTAGTAGCCTATGTATATGAAATGTAGGTTGTTATGAAAATCATCCAAAAAAATTGAGTTTAAATATGCTAAATATGGTACCAAAATTCCTTTTTGTATGTTATTAGTCATGTGTTATTACAGTCCCAACCTTTAATTATCCTTTATGCCTGGTTGTTTACACATTTTACCTTAATTTTCTATCCGATTTCATCATTTTTGTATGTTGATTTAATTTTTGCTAATAGATTTGTTTCATAATGACTTACTGGTGTGACATGCAAGAGGATTATTCTTCTGCTAAGACTATCTACAGTCATATTTTCCTTGCCTTTTATATGTTTTATTTCAAAATCATACTTGCTAATACAGGTTAACCATCTAGCCTGTCTAGCATTTAAGTTAGGTTGGTCAAACAAATACTTTAGACTAACATTGTTAGTCATCAACACAAATTATCTCCCAATAAGGTAGTTTTGTCACATTTTGAGGGCATGTATAATTGATACAAAATCTAGATTATGGGTGATGTATTTTTTCTCACGTTTCTATCATTTACATGATTCATACAAAATTATGTGTCCTTCTTATGATTTAACACCCACTAGCCTATCCTTAGATGCACCAGTGCACACGATGAAACCTTGAAATGGGTCTACAATTCATAAGATGTGGGTGGTAGTAAGTAAGCGTTTAAGCATGTTGAAACTTTCCTAACATTTGGGGGTTCAATTAAACTTGTAGCCCTTTTCCTGTAGTGAAGTAATTTTAAGAAACCTTATATAAATCTCTAGCATTACCCAATTATCCCCTTGAAGGACCTAATGTCTGCTACATCCTTAGGTAATGGCCAATATAGGATGGCTTTCAACTTTTTAGGTTCTACTACTGTCCCCTTTTATTATATAATGTGCCCCAAATACTATATTTCCTACTGGTAAAATTCACACTTACTGGATTTTTTCATAAAAATGGTGTTCCATTAATGTATGTAGTGCTAACCTTAAGTTTCCCTCATGTTCCTTTTCATTCCTTGAGATAAGGATATCACATATAAATACTAGGATGAATTTATCTAAATATTTTTTGAAAATGTTGTCCATTAAGCACACGAAGGTGGTTGGTTTGTTCATTAGCTCAAATGAGATGAATACAATATCGTAGTGTTCTTATTTAATTAAAATTTGGTGGCACCCTGATCTGTGGTCCATCTTAGAAAATACCTTTGCAACCTGGACTTGGTCAAATAAATCGTAAATCCTTAGTAGTCGATATCTGTTTTTATTATAATTTTACTTAAATGTTTGTAATTTATGCATAGCCTTAGTGTTCTCTCCTTCATTCTTACAAATAAAAATGGTTCTCCCCATGGTGATACATTAGGTATTATATACTTCTTTTCCAACAATTCTTGTAGTTGTAATTTCAGTTATGTAATTTTTGTTGTACTCATTCTGGATGGGGCCTTGGAAAGAGGTGTCACTTATGGTACTAAATATATCGTGAAATTGATATCTAATTTAGGTGTTAGTCCCAAGATTTTTTCCAAAAACAAGTGTCTAAACTCCCTAAGGATGGAAAAGTTTTCAAGACTATGTTTTCCATTTTTTGTTGTTGTATTAATCAACTGAACCACATAAATTTTATAGCCCTTCCTAGCACACTTATTCATCAATGTAAAACAAAAATTTGAATTAAAATTACAAGTTTTGGTATTCCCTTGACTTTTTGTGCATTCACCTCAATATCCACACTCTCAAAGGTCTTACCTATTGTTAAACACACATGGACAACAAAGGAATATGAAGGATAAATCATGAGAGTTCATTTTTTATTAACAGGAGATATACATTTATAGTACATGTGGTGACCATTGGGTTTCACATCCCAAGGTCTCTTGGACTACTTTTTCTATTCAGCTTCCACACTAACCTATTTAGGATTAGTTGTCCAACATTCCCACCCCTTAATTCGAAGGGTTATGTATGAATCCAAGAAGAGAGCTGTAATACAAAATGTGCAAAAATGCATGGCAGCACTAGGATGAATGTGTTCTATGAAATGTTGGTATAAAGGGCGGTGGTTTAAGGATGGCCACCAACACTGGAACGCTTAGTGCAGTTCCCGAAACTCTTCCAAAACTGGCAGGAAACTGAAGTCTTCTGCTAGAGGAAGTGCTCCTATTGTTTTAAAGAGGAACACCTTCAACCAATAAAGGGAGGTCTCACCACGCATAAAAGGGAGAACTTCAACCTAAAAAGGGAAGTCTCAACCTGTGATAGTTTAAGGATGACCAACAACTCTGGAATGCTTAATGCAATTCCTGGAACTCTTCCAAAACTGGCAAGAAGCTGAAGTCTTCTGCTAGAGGAAGTGTTCCCAATTCTATTCCTGGAATTCTTCCGAAACTGGCAAGAAGCTGAAGTCTTCTACTAGAGGAAGTGTCCCATATTGCCAACTGAAGGCATGCTCAGGGGCATCTTTGTCTCTGGCTGCAACTCTGAGACTGGTGTGGCAGG
>APFE031682091.1:6271-21389 GCA_000404065.3 Pinus taeda | reverse complement strand
CCCCCCCCAAGCCTTTAGCCTGTGTTTGATTTATAGGCCAAGAAGAAGAGTTTGAGCTCCTCTTCCTAAGGGATGAGATCTTGAAAAGGTGGGATAGGGGATCCACAAAGAGGGGGAATTACCTCCATGACGAGAGGGATAAAGCTTGAGTAAGCATCAACTCAAAGATTTTAGTTGGGAAAGATTTGCCCAACAAAGCTTCTAGATTTTACTTTTTATTTTTTACATGTTTTGAGTCATGTGTGCATGCCACACTATATGACAGAGTGCACTTTTGTATTAACTTTAAGGCTTAAGTATGCTTATGTGCAAAAACTAGCTAGGGAACTCCGCAAAAAATAAAAAATAGGTTTTTTGGTCTTGTAATCCAGAACTTTGATTCTCTTGGGGATTATTTAGCTTCTAGCCTTATAGGTGAATGATTTGGAACACTTTGATGGATAGCAAAAGATAAGATGGATGGTCATTTGCCCAATGGTGAAAAAATGGCATGTAACATATTTCCCCTTAAAGTGAAAAGTCATAAAATATGTTTGAGGACTGAAGCGCTTTATCATGCCAAGGTTTTGATTTAGAGACCATAGTTGGAGAACTAAAATAATCAAACAATTGTTACAATACATTACATAATCATCACTAAGGTAGGCATTCCCATACTGAGAGCACAAATATTTCAAAGAATCATTATGGAAATTCATCTGAAGAACTATGTCAACAGAAGGCACAATATGGACACAACCATTAATGGATCTATGTTTAGAATCATGAATGTTTAATAACTCCACTCAATCTGGATGAATGAAACTAGATCCAGGGCCTTGAATCTAACCATGTGAGTGAATGTTTCATAGTCAAACATTGTAGAAACCACTTGATTATTGGTCGGTGGTGTGAACCGTTAACGAGTGCGAGAGAAGCCACCAATAATGAAAATTGTTTTCAAGGTACTTCTAGTACAATCTATGAAGTGTGAAACGATGTCCTGAATTCGAGCACTCATAAGATCATCTGATTGAAGGTCAATTATGAGAACCTTTCGTTGAAGGTGAGAAACTTACCATTAAGGAACGTAGGCTCCAAGGTACTGAAGAAGGTTTCTAGATCAACTTCCTAGATAGTGAGCTGGAGTCAATATGAAGAGACCCGTCGTAGGAGGGCCTATGAAACGAAACTCATGTCAATTTTTGAAGAAAAATTTGGAGTAATCTAGAATTGACTCAGGGATGGATGATACGATTGAAGGGTACAAATTGCAAGGTAATTTTGACTAAGGTTGGTCTTCTATTGAACATACCAGCGACACCAAATTTTGACTTGGCATAATTTGACTCAAATACTTTCAATGAGGTATGGTCAAATGAGAGAAAAATGTATTTGCCAACCCAGACAAAAAGGTGATGGCATTTCATGGTCAAGAGAGACATATTTCTTTTTTAATACAAAAACAAACATTCTTTCCCAATTCCCACCCACCATTATTGGCAAGTACCTCTTTATTTTTGTGGAAGCTTGAGGAGGATAACATATGCTTATCCTATAAGCTCATCCATCGGATGAGTGCTTGGAATTATTTTTGACGAACCCTAGGAAGAAGTGGTTTGGTCTTACCATGATTAGTGAGTCCTGCATTGTTTATTCTTAACAATTCTAGAGAAGGGGCAACTTAATGTCATTTTCATGTTTAAAGAGTTTGAAAATACATGCAAAGAAAACTCATTCAATTATTTCAACACAAATTTTTAATGAGCTTGGAGAAAGTAAAGCTCAGTGTTTTTCATTTTTAGAGAGTCAGGAGAAAAACATAAGTAAACTTTAAAACGTCCTTTTCATAAATTTAGTCTCTCAAGCCTGGAACAGGGTAAAATAATGTAGGAGAGAACTCTATTGACCATTATTAGTCAATGTATACCTTTTTTGTTAATATTCTAGTTTAGTCCATAAAAAAATTAATCTTATATTGAATAAATGACTGTTCATTTACTTTTTCGAGTTCGAATAGTCAAATACTCAGTGATATTTTAAGGAGTTTGAAACAACCTTAAAGAGGACTCCATGATTTCATTTTTTCATACATTCTAACGAGTTCAAAAAAGTGATAAAAATGTACTCATCGCCAAAATGATTTATTTTTGTAATTAAACTTATGTTCTGCATATTTAAACTCAAAAATTATCGTAGCTACTCAAAAACATAGTAAAAACATTAAAAAATTCGATTTTCAGAAGCTAAAGATAAAAAATAATATTTTAAAGCACCTAAAAATCTTATAAAAGTAAAAAAAGTAAAAAATCTTTTACCATTTGTGTTTTTACCATTTCAGAGTCATTGAGAGTGCATTTTCACCAAAAACTTCAGAGGTGGATTCTGCCCAAACCTATGGACCAAATCACGAACAACTTTCTCCAGGTAATAGATCATTCCAATATATTTATTTTAGTTTATTTTATTTTGAATTTTGCCATGACTTTAGCATTTTTGAGGGGTTTTTATGAATTTAAAAATTGGCCCTCAGTATGCATAATCACTCATCATTGACTCTGTGGACATTGACCAAATTTTTTACATTGGCAATCAAGATTTGCATGGTTTTTCAAGATATATCCACACAAATCCTCTCAGTTTATGAAAGACAGCTGCACACAATGTTGAGGTATTTGAAAAAAGTGATAAAACACCATTTTTTAAAAAATTGATCACAATGTTTTGTAATTATCCTCCATGGTTATTTTTAGGGTTTTGATCTATAAAAATGATGTCGAGGAACAGAGAACATCCAAATCAAGATGCAACAACTTTTAATAACCTATAAACACTACATGCCTTGAGAGATTATGATTTATACAAAAAAAATGATTTTGGGCATGAAGGCTCAGTTAGATTTGCTGGTATGGATGGTGAGAACATGGAATGCTCAGGAAGAGTATTTCCAAATTAGAGACCATAGACTTACCATAGATGCAAATGAAATCTATTATTTTATTGATCTTTCACGCTGTGGGGTTTACATTTCTTTGTATGGGCACAAACTAGGTGGAGAAACAATAGAAACTTACCTACGACAACAATGTTTTTAAGGTGCAAAGATGAAAGACGAATGAATTGACATCAAACCATTGAGAGGATTTCGTTGAGAGTCGTTAATTTCATTGTTGCATGATTTTGTCGAAGTGAAACACTTCATTTTCTTACTAAGGCTCAATTGCAAATTTTTGTGCGGTGTTTGCAACCTACCACATTCAACTGGTGTAAGGGAATTATACCAATCTCGAAGGGAAATTGAATAGAGTAAATACAGGAAAGCTCAAAAACTTTGGGTATGGTGCGAGTATGATCTCCTTTCCTCTAGAGATAATTCCCCTTCTTTCCCCACAAGTATATATACATCTAGGAGTACCTAGAGATCCTCGTATGCTAAAGTGAGTTATGTTGATGACACACCACAGACGTGGTGATGGCCCAACTCTGAGATATACTCCTAACCTTTTTGGGTGGGTGAAACACCAAATCATCATGATCAAGGACTCCCCATATGAATGCTTGGATTACACTGTTGATCCAAATACCCCACTTCCCGCTGGAATGTAGTGAGGTAACATAGGTAAAAATTTCATATTTTTGTTGTTTTGTGTTTTTCATTTTTTGTTTTTTTTGGCATCCAAAAATAAATATCTAAAATAAGCATGCATATGTGGGCTCGTTCAAGCAATCATGAATACATCGATTTGACAAACATGGTGATCAACCAACAAATCTTGTGCTATAGAACCCCGATGCAATAGAGGGCTTAACTGAGCTCTAGAACAACTTGGAGAGGTTGACTCTTGATATCCTAGATGTTGGGATTTATCATTTTCCTCTTCGTTACCGGAGGCATACTGTGGGATTTCTTGGGTCGATCAATCGCTTGCTACGATGAGTAGCTTGTGGCATGATCTTCTACCATGATCATTGTGCTTAGCTACTCGTCATAAGGTTGGATTTTGTTTTTTGACATATAGACACGTATAGATAATAAAGGCCATAGGGCCTCACATTTCTTGGATGAAATTTTGTAAAGCCACACTTTTTATAGATATTTTGACTAATGGAAACCACTACTGTTATCTCAATTTATCTTGTACAATACATGTATGGATATTTTTTTTCTGTGTTATAGATGTTACAAATGTCGATTTAACACATAATTAGTCAATGCATCACTTAATGTGTTTTAATTTCTTGGAATGTGTTGATATTTGATGTAATCCAATTATCTCTCCAAGAGACGAACCTGCAAAAACATTCTTAACATTGTGGAACTTCTTATTTAACACACACCGTTTAAATGTAATATTGTGAGTTGATAATCTAACCTAATGATCAATCAATGAATAAAAAATGAAATGGCATCAAATAATAGCTCAATAAGTACACTATATCTTGCGATGTTATTCATTGTTCAACTAATTCTATTCCATATTCCATAAATACTAATTAACTCATCAATGGGTGAATAAATAGCCCAAGCTTTGGAATACGAACTCTAAGTACTATGACTAGCACCATCGTAAAAGCCAATGTAAGTTTGAGGGAGTGTTTACATCTGAAAATCAAGTGTAACACAAGATAAGCATGAGAAGCAGCAGAAAATTCTAAAAGATGCTAAAATTGGCACACACACATAAAAAATATGATACATCAATTTACAAATTCTTCACGAAATGAATTAAGCATAGTATTTATTTCGTTAAAGACCATTTTTGGGTTTTCCTAAGGAAATCTCCTCATAATCAACTAGCTCATAAGCCCCTTCTGTGAGTACATGTTTCACAATATAAGGACCATGCCATATGGGCTTAAATTTACTGACACCTAATTTATCATGCTCTTTATCCTAAATCAAGAATATGTCACCTTCTAAATATGAGTGAGGATTTACATTTTGATAAAAATGTGCCTTAACTCATTCCTTATGAGTCTCACTAACTAATGAAGCATCACCTAAGTCTCATCTATTCGTGCTAAGTACAAAAATTTTTCCTCCTCTGCAGAAGTGGTTGGTAATAATTCGATTACCATTTTTAAGGATGAGATTTCACATTCAATAGGGAAGACTGCTTCTAGACCATAAACCAACTGGAAGGGTGTAAAACCGGTTGAAGGTTTTGTTAAGGTACGATATGCCCACAAGGCTAGAAAACGCATCAAATGCCAATTTCGTTTATCAATTCTGACAATATATTTAACCATGGTAGTGAAAATGGTATTTACATTTTCTACCTAGTCATTTTCTTGTGGGTAATATGGAGTAGAACTGTCATGATGCAAGCCTAGCTTCATAATAAGTTCAGTCATCATAAAACTTTGAAAATGGCTACCATGGTCCATGACGATGGCTTGTGGAACACTCAACCTAGAAATCACATGATTGAATATGAAGGTAGATTTTGTTTCACCATCATCCTTATATGTAAGTATCTCCTTGGCCAATTTTGTAAAATAATCCATTGTTCGAATAATATACCCATGCCTCCTGGTCAATTGAAGGTTATATGTAAGGAAATTGATGCTCCATTTTTCAAAAGGACCGACAACAATGATTAGGTGAAGAAGAGCTAGAGGTGCACAAATTTTAAGATCATAGATTTGGCAATTGTTGCTTCTTTGGACCGTTGTTATACAATCCTTGAACATCTAAGGCCAAAAATACCCAGCACGTAAGATTTTTTGGGTAGTGGCAAATCCTGACATATGACAACCACAAGCTCCATAATGGCAGTCATTTAATGTCCTTTCGGCTCCTTCATGAGTCAAAAATTTTCTAAAGATGGAATCATCACCACGACAATAAAGTGTATTGCCAACAGTAGTGTATTATTGGGATGGGTACCGAATACGATGACAGTCGGTTTGAGTTAATTATGGATGAAATGTATAGGCTTGAAGATACGTGATAATATCTCCATACCAAGGGTCTAAAGTACTAATAAGAAAAAGGGATTCATCTGGAATAGAATCCTTTTCCACGGTTTCCATCTAAGTATAGGGAAATTCACATACCAATTCAACAAACACCAATGATTTCTTGGACTTAGATTTGATGAATTCTATATCAAATTCTTCCAGGATAACTATCCATTCAGAATAATTCCCCCCTAGCAATTGTCTCGTAAGAATGTAACACATAGGGTTGTAGTCTAAAATTATTGTTGTTTTACCTAAGAGAATGTAGTGACGAAATATTTGGTGACCTTGAATAGCTGCCAAGGCCAATTTCTCCACATGTATGTATTTTATCTCAGTTTTTTTAAGATTTCTACTCAAATAATATATCACATGCTCATCGTTTAACTCATCTTCTTGAACTAAAACCATGCCAGTGGTGAAATTAGATGCACCTAAATACAAAAAGTAATCTTGATGATAATCGGGTGGATGGAACAATGGTGTATGAGTTAATGCTTTTTTGAGTGCATCAAAAGTTTTTTGAGCAACTTCATCCCATGTAAATGAGATGCCCTTTTTCAACAGTTGACTAAAACATTTAGTTATCTCAGCATAGTTCGGGATGAATCGACGTAAAAAAATTTCTTTCCCTTATAAAATTTGGAGTTGGCACAAGTTGGAGGGAGGAAACACATTTAAAATAGCCTCTACCTTAAGTGGATTGACATGAATGCGTTCCTTTGATATGAAAAATACCAGTAATTGAATGGTTTGTACACAACAAACACATTCGTGAGGATTCAAGCATATATTGTAGTGTCGACACCTCATAAAAATAACTCTCAAACACATTGGATAATCTTCCCCTTTCAGTGAATGAGTTGGTAAATCATCCAAATGGGTTTGTACAATATGCATGATATCATGAAATGTGTGAGACATGTCTTATTGAAAAGTTTCATATACATTATTTAATCCAAATGGGAGTTTATGATAAGAAAAATTTCTCCATTGGCAAATGAATATAGTTTTATGTTGATCAGAAGGGAGTATGTTGATTTGGTTGTATTGGGAAAATCCATTCATAAAAGCAAACATTTCAGTACTGGCACAATCACCCATGATTTGGTCGATATAGGGGGTAGGATAGTTATATTTTGGACAAGACTTATTAATATAACTATAATATATGCATACTATAATGGTCTCTTGTTTTTTGTTAACAATAAAAATATTGGAAACCAAATCATTCAAGGGAACATGATGGATAAAAACTGCTTTAAGTAGTTTTTTAACCTCAAGTTCAATAATAACAAATTTTTGTGGATGCACTCGACGGAATATTCGCCTAATAGGTTTAACATCCAGGTAAGTCTTAATTTTGTGAACAATGATACTTGGATCAATTCCTAGTATTTCCTCATAAGACCAGGAAAAATGTCACAAACTCTTGAAATAGGGCTTTGTAGATTTGAATTTCTTCAAGTGAGCATGAAGAACCTATGTGAATGTTCTTGCTAATTCTAGATTTGCCTGAGATATTAATTGGAATGATTTTAGATATATATCCTAAGTTTTTTCAGATTTAGATTGAATAATTGACATAGGACATTCAATATTATCTATTATTGCATGCAAAAATATAGTAGAAAAAATATTCTCAATATTATCAAGGGAAGAAAAGATGAATGATGATGATAGTTGTCCCATGGAATTTCATCTAAAGTCATAATATCCATAATTCCTTTCATAAGTTGGAAACATATTAGCGAGAGGATAAGGAAATGAAATTGGTTATAACCAAGGTAATTAAGAATAATCATCAGTGATTGCATTCACTTGATCAATTTCAGAGAGTGGCGGATCAGAAAATGTTTGATCTACCTAATAAGCAAATTCAAATGGGCTTAAAGGCATCTTGTTACCATACGAGGTCAATTCAGATTCTAAAGGCACAATCCAAGGTTCAGAAGATTCCATAGTGTTTGATGAGTTCATGTTAACCTGAGAAACATTAGAAGGAAAGTTTAGTGGAGTGAGTGAAAAAGCTCCCATCAGTGATGAATCCTTAAGAAAACCAACACCAGTATCCTTGTAGGGAGTAATCATTTTCACCACAAAAGGTACACTACCTATAGAGTTAGGGTTAGAAGTATAGAAAGATAACTAGTCTACATTTACTATTTTCAATTGATGAGGAAATAATATCATGCAAAAAAGTGATGAGACCACTATACACATAGTATAAGTCCAACTTCAACCTATTATAAGGGTATAATCAAGTTTGACATCAACGAATTCAACCTTTATTGTGACCATCTTACCTTCTAACTCTATTGGTAGATCGTTTAAGATCCCATAAGGATGAAAGCCTCTTCCATCAAAGGCTTTCAGAGTGGTAGGAGATTGATTGATGATTGGAGAACCTAAATATTTCCAACAACAAATATACATGATACACGTAGAGGATCCTTCGTCAATTAATGTATGAAACACCCATTTGGTTTAGACAAAAACTGGAATGCCAGTTGATGTGGGAGTCTAGCCATATTTCCTTCAAGATCAAAGATGATGTGATTAGAATCTCGAGGATAAATTTCTCCAGTAGCTAACAAAAGTAACTTTATTTTTTCAAGACATGTTTGTACCAATTTAAGAGATGACATTGCTAAAGAAGATATCACCAGATCTTCAACAATGTTGTAGTTTTGAGCAACTCTAGCATGTGGGTTGAAAGCTACTTTTTTAACAACACCTTTAGGAGGTAGTTGAATAACCACGTCATATTTTGGTTTCTTAACCTATAATGGTTGAGAAGGATGAATTTAAGTGGAATGTTGATTAGGTAGACTATAATCATTTCCATTTACTATAGGACCCTTAGATCCATAATCCTTTGATCTTGTTGCTACCTTAACTTGCGAAGACATCATCATGATATCTGCCAATGTGGAAGAAGGAGATGGATTATGTGAAACCATTTTATTGTCTTGAGAAGGAAAATGATACTTTAAAACAATAAGAGTTGGAGAAACTTTTATCAATTCAGAAACCTCTACCTGATGTGGGCATTCCTTTGTATAATGGTCTTCCTTGAAGGTCAAAAATGGATAACAAGGTTTATTTTTCTCATCATAAGGTTCATTTTTGGTTGGTTTCTCTTTCTACGAAGCATTCTTCTTATTTTTACCTTTCCCCTTCTTCTTACAGTTGGATGGTTGATTCTCGCCAGTAGATTATTCTACAACATTAACTTCAGAAGTAGTTTCTAGAGAAAGGTTTTCACTCAATGAATCTTGTATAGCTAAAGTCTATTTTTTTCTAGAATTCTTCTTTTTACCCTTAGACTAATGGATGACATAACCAATTAGACCATCAATGGTATGATATCTTGTAGGAGTTGAGTTTGGTTGATCTGAAATCGATCGGCGAGCTATATTTGTGGTTTTATTGTATAAGGTACAACATTGTGTATAGAAAAGGTCTAGGTACTGGGCAAGATCAATTACCTTCTCTTCTATTACAACACCTCCTTTAGTAACATCCTCGGTAATATTGGGAGGTAATTATTTTGTGAACCATTAAGCCAAAATCTGGTCTCGAATATTAACTTTGACTCGACGATGCCTGCATCTCAATTCATGTATATGATCTAAAATGTAAGTAGATGTCAATTGCTTAAGGGTAGTCAAAATTTCAGTACCGACGTCATATCGAATTGGTAGCTAAAAATGTGTCAAAAAAGCTATTTCTTAAGACTTGAAATTATTGAAAGAAGCATGAGATAACTCAATGTAGCATTTTGTTGCTGCACCAGTTAAAGTTCATTAGAAGAGGTGTACTATAATAGAATCATTGATCAATGAATTTGACGCATGCCAAATATGATATGTCATAATATGATTTGTTGGGTAGTCTCCTCAATTACCTTTAAGATTTGGTATATCACTATGTAACTTAGTAGGAATCGCAAACCAAAATGGATAATAATATAAAGGATCATTCCTCAGCCAGGATAAATTTGGAAAATCTAAGGTTGTGATGAATATTAATTGTCAGTTGAAGTCTTGTTACAAATTTTGATAACCATGAGGGTTAAGTCCAATCCCTGGAGTAGGATACCCAATATATCCTATAATAGCTTGTGCAGTTAGTATTTGAATTCCTCCAAGGTAACTAGGGTGAGTCATACTAGGTTGCAGTTGAAATGGAATTTGAAAAGTATGACCAGAGAATGGTTGACTCTGAAAAGGTGGACTTGAACCATTTGAACCAAGTAGTATTGTTGCTATGAAAGTTGACTTTGCAAAGGTTGACCTTGAACAAATTGAATTTGAATAGTCTAGCCTTGGAAAATTTAACCTCAAAAAGGCTAGATTTCAAGAGTTTGACCTTCAAAAGGTTGGATTTGAAAAGCTTGAGGCTTGAAAAGGTAGGATTTGAAAAGATTCACCTTGAAATGTTGTTTGCATTATCCCTATACTAGGTTGTCCAATAGGAATATTTGTTGTAGATTGGAAAGTAGGACCAATTTGATTGGCAAATGCTTGAAGGATATCCGACGTAGGTTGTTGAACCGATATTTGAGATGTAACTTGGACAATCATTTGTGATACTCTCGAGATAGGTGTTTGAGTTGAACTTGGAACTGGTTGTTGAACAAATGATGGAACAATAGATTGAGTAGGTATTTGAGGATGAGCCTGAACATGTTGTTGAATTGGTTTTTGAACAATTTTTATGGAATTCCTTTGATAGGATGTTGAATAGGTGTTTGCGGAATCCCCTAGATAGGTTGCTAGACAGGTACGAAAATACTTGGAAAAGGTATTTTTGGAATAGATTGTCCAGTAAGCTAAACAAGTTGATAAACTGGTACTTGTGGCAAAACTTGAATATGCCATTAAGAAAATCGTGGTTCCAAATAATATTCATCCTAGGTAAAGGGGCACCAACCAAGGGTTAAGACACAACATGTTGACTTGGACTGACCTAAGGTACTATTGATGCCTCGAAAATTGTTGCAACAACATCGGGGAAAACCACCCTGTCCGGACCTTAATGCAGCTCCTTTTCCATTTGGTATGGTGGCTCCGACTGGAGATAATGGGACCAGTTTCCCAATGATGAATAAAAAGGGGATGTATGAGTGATTGGTTTTCTAATAAGTGGTAATGGATGAATGACTTAATCTAAAAAGTGAAAATACAAATAACTATTCTATCCCAGGAAATTTCTATTCTTAAGTGCAACGTTTGATAATCTATGTTCACAAATAAGCATATAGATGACTCTATTTGATAAACAAAGACATTCATTCATATAATAATTGTTTTGTTCAAATAGTTGAACAAAGTAATTAATAAAACATTGTTACACTTACCTTTTATATATTATTGATACATGTATGACTAAAAGAAAAAACATCCTTTAAACATCTAATAGTGAAAAAACATAAAGAATGTTGTTGGAAACACATACATATATTCAATAATAGCAAGAGTAATCAAATAACAATTCACATAAAAGAATGAATTCAGATAATAGATAATAGTACCATATGTGCTGCAAATCATTCCCAATATCAATCGCAATTCGAATTCCTTCTTTCAACTCAGAGATACTTTGATATAAAGGCAATAGTGCACATCCACATAAAAGCTTCGTTGTCAAAAATTGGAATAATTGCCTCAGTCTTTATAAAAAATATACCAGAAGTACAGTAGTGCAACGTCCAGGTTTGAGTCTTACAAAAAAACTGAGGACCCTTTAGTAATGCATGAAAGGGTCTATAAATACTTAATTAAACTAACTAACTACAAAAATAAAATGCTATTTAATTGGTACAACTGGATCTTGAATATCTTCTCCACAACAAGTTTGTTGGTAGTCGGCAGCATGATTCACCACTCTGGTTGTTTTCCCTTTGATCTGAGTTGGCATATCACTAGCACCGGTTCCACTTCTGGGGGACGGCTGAGACGAGAATGGAGCTGAGCTGAGTATGTGGCATCATGTATATCGGGAATGATACAATTGATTGCATCTATTAGACACTTGAGGGTGGCTCTTTGGCTGTATGGTTTTACTAGGAACAACCAATAGGTGTCCCAAGTTAAACTTTGAATACCTGTAATTAACCTTCCATTCTTTTCTAGCTCCTAATAACATGATTGCTCCAATGTTTTAGCCGATAGCAATTTACCTGGTGTACATTGTGAAATCATATTAGATAAATAGAGAGTGTTATTGATTAATTCAATCAAATTACTTGTGGATAATTTGCATCTAGAAACTTCTCTCTCTGCCTTCATCAACTGGGACTGCCATTCCAAGAATAGGATTTACTTATGTGATTCTAGGATTTTGGGAAAATTTGTTACCTGTCCCCCACTAGTGTCTTTCCAAGTAAGAAAATCTGTTAAGGTCTCATCGGCCTGCTCTAAGTCCTATCTAGCATCAACTGATTTATAGATTATTGATGCTATTATATCACAAAGGGGCTCAACCTGAGAAATATTATGACACAATAGTCTTACTTGTGTTACCAATGCCTTATTAATCTGTAGCGCTTCTATTTTGAAATCGGCAGGTTGTGGAAGACTCTTGAGCTTCTCTATTTGAAGTGATAGTTGAGCAATTTTCTCATCTTTTGTTTTCACCATTAGTTCATTCATCGTCTTCAATTTTGCCAACTCTTTTGATAATTCTTTCTGCTTTTGAATCGCGCTTGAATCTACTCTCTGTTTTTCTTCAAGTAGCTGCTTATTCAGTTGATTATTTAACTGCTGTTGTGTTGACAATTGCTGTTCTAATTGTTCAACTTTCTGTTGTGCCTCTGACAACTGTGTTTGTAACAAAATAAGTGCCTAGTCTTTTTCTTTTAGTAAATTACTCACTTCTGATGCCTTGTCCATGGTGGCCGCCAAATAGGCTCTAGCATACTGGGAAAGCTTCATTAGGTCATCAGAAGGATCAAACTCCTCTTTCCAAACTACATTAGCTATCTCTGTTTGTTCTGGGAACATGGAAGGTTGATCAAGCCTTATCCTTTTCCACTGTCACTTTACTACGACCCTATGTTTTGGGCTGTAAAAGACATCAAATGGAGGTATATCCTCCACCTGCAAAATTATTTGATCCAAGGGATCTTTTGGAATTATTTCTAAGTTTGTACAAGGGGGTAGGCCTCTGGTTCCTTCACTTGGAACCTTTTTTGACGCTGTATCCTGTGTATCTGTTGCTTTGGGTGTATCATAACCTTTTGAAATTTCCAGATTGCTTATGATGGAGTCAAATTGCTGCCATTCTTAGAGCAATTTCTGATCAATCTGGGTATCCACATTCACATTCTCGTTGCCCTTATCTTGCTCCTTTTTCTGTTCTTCCTCATGTATTTTCTCCTGCTCTTTCCTTCGCGCTTCCTTCTGTTCTTTCCTCTGTACTTCCTCCTGCTCTTTCCTCTGGACTTCCTCAAGAATTTTTGATGTAGTAGGAGGTTCGTTGGTGAGTCGCTGTTTAGGCTCGCTTGATTGTGTCGTCGGGGCAGTAGCTAGCAAATCCAGAGGCAGAGTTTGCAACCTCTTCTCTCTGAGTTTGTTGAATTCCACTACCCCTTCATCGTTATATCTCATTTTAGCTAGTGTTTGGACCTGAAATAATGGCTCTGCCAAGGAAAATAAGTCATCAAACTCGTCTTCTTTATGTTCAAACTTTGTGAGTTTTGCCTGTTCAAGTACATTATAAACGATTTTCCTTGGGTCAAATCGCCTATTAGGAATAGTGGCGAGATTCAGCATATTTATCTTTTCTGCTTCCTTCTCTGCATGATTATAGTCATGCAGAGTGTAAACACCACACCTTAGATGAAAATGAGGCCAAACTTGCTTCTTTGAATTCCTCAGAGTCTTGGTTGCACCTGCGGACATAATCTGATAGGCTATTTCTCTAGCCAATAGCTTGTCGGGTATGTACAAGGGAAGGACATGAGGGCTGGAAAGGCTGCTGAAAACTCTTATGTATGTAAATTTATCCTCTCCGAACCAGTTTCCTAGAGCGGTTAGGTCAATCTCTGCTTGTGAGGAAATCTTCGGAGCAGGCTTGTCAAAAATGGCATAATAAATGGGCAACATAAAACCATTACAAACTTGATACAGGTGGTCTTTATAATGGGCTTTCCACAACTTTTAGTGATAAATGTGAATCGACATGGGGTCTTGTGGAGTCCATCTCCACCCCAACACAGGAAATTCGGAGTTGAAACAAAGAGTATTTAAAATGTAGGCACTATAATAAAATGGAGGAATAGACCTATCGGTAATGCGAGTTTTATTTCTAAACTCAAGAATATCAGTGGCTAACTTATGAGATAATATATTTCCCCAATCCATTATCTCGCTATTGACTGCTACTTCCATTAAAGGAACCATCTCTATTGAGAATTTTGAGGAATCATGTAATCCCCAGATCCTACACATCATCGCCCCAGTGTAACAATAAGGAGAACATAATGAATCGACAGAGTACTTACCCAAGGATTCATTCTTGTGTCTTGCGGGGTTCTGTCTCCATTCTCGAATAGGTGCTGATTCAGTTTCATTTTCATCTCTAAAATTCTCCAGAAATGCTTTGTTATACTCTTCTGTGGTTCAAGCAAATGGTACATTTGTCTCAAATCATTAGGTTGAAATGAACCGAAGACTCTCCCGTCGATTGTGCAGAATATTCTATTTGTAACAGGGATTTCCTCAACTGCCCACCTCACTACATCTGTATACGGAAGAATTTTATCTCAAGCCGCTATTCAGTATAAGTAGGAATCGGCTAAATCCTTTAGGGTAGCCTCTGACTTTCTGGTTGAACCTGTTGTAGCTTGTACTGATACCATTTCAGGCTCTTCAGCTTCAACTAGATTGTAGATGCTTTGCCAGCTAGTGTTGCCGAGGCCAAGATAGGTAGTGTCTGAAATCAATCCTTTTTTACTTGGTTCTGGATCGGCGGTAGATTGTCTTGTCACTGCGGGAGCTGAAGCTGTTGCAAATCTTTTGGATTTCTTCCCCATTTGGCTTAAATTTGTTGCTTCGGAGGAGCTCTGTGCAGGGGATAAAATGAATGTAATACAGAGAATAGGTGGTGCGAGCCAAGTATGAAAGAGTTATATTAATCAATGAATAATGAAGGATTAAAATAATAC
>APFE031682082.1:0-18502 GCA_000404065.3 Pinus taeda | reverse complement strand
AATTCAAGGACAAATTAAATTGGAATATTCTGTTGCCATATTTCAACAAGTTGGAAAGGAGGCTCCAAAATGAGGCTAAGGTAAAATTTTGGAGGGTGGTTGTAGCCGCTACAACAAATTATAATCACTTGTTCATTCATTATCATTACTCCAATAACATCTCGTTTTGGATTTTTTTACTAGGATTTCTCTTGTGGGCTATTTGGAAAGAGTGTAATAGACATATATTACACAATATTTGCTTGTCTCTTGAAGCCCTTTGGACAATAATTAAAAATAATATTATGGAATCCATTGCATCCAAAGCTTGGACATTGTAGGATAGGATTGTAGAAATTTTGAATAATTTAACACATATTCAACAGAGATTATCCTGATCATGTACTATTGCGGAAAACATACACAATACATAAGCTCCTCTACGTTGATCATCAATATAGCAGCATCAATAACAATAAAACATCAAGAGCATTCACACATTAACACAGTATGTATCCCGGGAAAAGCATCTCGCTAAAAACCCCAACTATCTGTATATTAATGATTGAGTCATGTAACATTACAAAGTACAATGCTTATCACAAGCAATCCAGTACCAGCTCCACCTGTTACACACAATACAGCTCAGATCTGAATCAATCACTGGCTGAAATCTCTTCCGCTGCTTGCCTGCCTCCGCTGCTCAATACCTGCACAAGAACCGGTGATGATTCCAAGGAAACCACGTATTTCCTTGGCTAAATCAGGTGAGCACAAGCTACAATGTGGGAAAACTCATGTCCACTAAACTCAACTCACTTGAGTTCTAACTCAATTCATGCATGCAACAACTCAACTGACTCATAAGAAAAGCGTATTTCCTTCTGACAGCTGCATGTGCCACCTCTGTAGCTCAAACTGAAGTGCTCCAAGAGAATAAGATTAAGTTTATAGTCCAAATATTATTGTGAGATAATAATATTTGACTTTTCTATTTTTTGACAGCCAGTCTAAAAATAGACTTGATCACTCACACTGTGATCACTCACACTTTCATCAAAAATAGAAGTCCATCTATTTTTCCAACTTGATCAATCATCCATAAACAGCAACCTGCGATCCATAGACATGATCCATATGTCTAAAAATAGACATAGTCTAAAAATAGACTTGCGCCAAAAATAGCCTGCGGGCCCACTTAGTGAAGGCGACTCTTTTCACTAAGCTCCATCATCTTGTTGCAATCTCAACAAGGATTTCTCACATGTAGGAAATTTCCATCCTCTAAGAGTGGCACCTCCTTCCTAGACAAGCCCCCTACCTTAATCCTCTTGAGGTTGAGCCTATCCTTAGTCCTTCGTCTCAACACCCTCCCCCCCCTTGATTTCATAAATTTGAACTTCAATGGAGCATATAAATGTAATCCAGGACTTGGCGACTTTGGTGGAGTTTTTAGAGATTATTGTGGCTATATTATATTCATGTTGTTTGGTCCCTTAAGGAACACTACTAACAACATTATATAATTAAAAGTCATAGAATAAGGCCTATGAATGGCTCATTCCCTGGGATTTTAAAAGCTAATAGTAGAAGGTGACTCTAAAATGATTATCAACATGACATCAAATATTCTCAATGGCACCTACCTAGGTAAAGTCCCCCTTTGTTGGTGCTTGGCTAGATCCTTAGATAAGATGATTAAACTCCTCTCTCTCATTCAATTCATCATTCTTTGATATGTGCATCAAACAAGAAAAATTCGTTCTAACCTTTTAGCAAATGAAGGTTGCAAAGTCCAAACTATGTCAATCTTCTTGTTCTCGATTTCACTTTTGAACTTGTCCCTAAAATAAATTTGTTTGGAACATGTGCACCAAGATTTACATTTCCTAGATGGGGTGACTTGCGCAAGAAACATGGGGAGAAGCATTATTGTCATCCCACCCATTAATACAGAGGGAGGATATGATAACACATCCCCCCTTAACACCAATGAAGCACATCCTGTCAACCTTGATTGCACTGCTCCTTAACTCAGCACACATAATGAAGGACCTCATGCACACACAATGGCATTTAGTGCTTAAACTCTCTTGGTGCACTTAGAGATTAGGTAGGATTAAATCCATCTATTTGTGTTGATCAATAGACACACTCGAGCTTGAGCTCATGAAACATAATAGTCATTCATGAAGGCAAAGGTTTTTCATAACACTCAGAGCCACCCCCTTGCACACGAGTTACATTGATTTATTTTAGCATGTCAGGTCATTTCAATCATTATGCTTAATCATGGAAAAAATGGGTATAGATTAGATGACGTAGCTACATGTATTTCTTTGGCTTGAGTCCTTTTATTTGGTTGTTTCTTGTTCAACTCCACTTCCTCTCTTTCACATCTGAGTGATAGCTTTGGACTCATGAGTTGTCTCCTTTTTCAGCTATTATCTCTCTATGTATTCATGGGCTTGCCTTCTCTTCTAGTTGCTAGTTCCTTGGCCCCTCCTACGAGTCCTAACTCTAACTTGGATTTTTACCCTCAATTTTGTCACTCCCAACATTTCATTTCTTCAACCCACCCCTCCTTGCCTCCCTCACTCACTTTAGTTTCTCCCTCGTCAACCCTTATTTTCCATATTCCATTAGTTTTGAACTCTATTTCTCCTTTAGCCCTCTATCTCCTCTCTAGCTAACTTTTAACATCCTTAGTTAGAATACAACAGTGAGACTTTACATTCCCTACTACTAAGAGGTGAGTGGCTATAGGGCCCAACAAAGAGTGAAGAGATTTAGTACTTATTCTCCTAGCCATATTTTTCTACAAATCTAAGAAACAACTCCTTAAGCAGAGTGAGAAATTAAGTATGAACACTAGTGTCTTACAGATTCCAAAGTGTTAACTAAGGTGGAAAATTGGGTTATAGATATAAGACACTCTAGAGGCGACTTCAACTACTACATGCAGGTTGTTGACCTATATTGGCATTCACAAACACTGCTAGGAATGGTGTTGATCAATAGGAATGAGGCTCAGGGAGACATCCTCCTTCAACTAGAAGAGATTGAGGTGCTATCCCACTCCACAGATTGTAGACTTAGTAAAGTTGAAGTTCACCTTGGTTTATCACCTACTCCAAGTTGCTCTCTAAAAGGAAACAAGGACCCCATCCCACACCTGCTCCAAGCTGCTAACCAAAAGGAAACAAGGACCCCATCCCACTTGAAGCCTGTGGCTCCAGCAAGTCCTAAATGTTCTCTAGGTTAGCTAGTTTTTTATTTCTTAAACTTAGTTTTTCTTGTTTTTTAGCAAGACAAATGACCCTAACAACCAAATCATCTTTATTGTTTTTAGTTTTTTTTATATATATTTTGGTTGAAACCCATCAAAAATTTCACATAACTATTATGAAAACTGAAATTTTGTGCTTATAGTAAATGATAAATGAGGCATTTTGTATTGTTAATGTGAGAAATATGTGCTCAACAAAACTAAATAATATATGGATATTTGTATTTTTTTTTACTAAGCTGATGTGGTATTTTGATTAAGTAATATATGTTTTTTTATTGTTTCAATAAAATGATGCGAGTATTTTGATAAAATTTGATTAAATATAATATATGTTTTTTTGGTATTGTTTTAATAAAAAGATGTGAGTATTTTGATAAAATATAGAATAGTTAGTTTTTATGTTTTAGTTTTTATAAGGTTTTAAATTTATGAAGTAAATTCTCACATATCATTAACACCACTCACCCATCCAACCACCAAACACAACCTACGCATTTGAAAGGAGTAGTAAACCGTAAACGTATTCAAGAAACTAGCCGACTCCACCATTAAATTTTTACGTACATATAAAAGCACTTCACATAGATCGTAATATCGTGACCATCTCTATCAACGTGTACATGCTCTTTAATTTCCACCTCTATCAACGAAAATCTTCCCTGCAGCTTACCAAAATGGAGTCCGATCGTGGTTTTCCCGATGAATTTGTTGATACACTGGTTCAAGATTTCGCTTACGATCCAATTAGATTGTCTATGGAAGAAGATCCTGTACAGATGCTCTATGATCGCAAGACGCTCGAGAGAATTTGGGACACCAAACACGATGCTGTCAATCCATACACCCTCCAGCCTTTCAACATTAGCAATGCCGTTCCGCAGGTTGAACTGAGGCAACAAATGTCCCAATACATTCTTGAGAACAGAAGCCGAACCCTAACCCTAGATCTTGACGTTATTCCCGACTACACCGCTGTCTTGAGCACGATAGACATGAAGAAACTCTTGAGCGAATTGAGAATTTGTTATGAAGATTTAGATTCTCATTGTTCAACTGCAATTGCTCAGGAGAAAACGGGAAACATGGAGGAAGAGAAGTATTGGAAGGCACTGTGGAAGAAATTAAATCTACTACGTCTTTATTGCGAGTACAGGCCTGAAAACAGAGAGACCTTTTCGTCTATCAAGGGATATGAATACTTTTTCAAAGTAGTTAGTGAACCCCTTCTTGTTTTATGCCGTGAATACTATTCTGTATGTGATTATATCAAGGAAGTGTTCAGAGAAGCGGCAAGGATTGTGGATATCATTGGTGTGAAGTACATCGATCTGCAATCGGTACCTGAAAAATCTGTATGTGCGTTTGTACACATGTTAACTCATCTTGCGGAGTTAGAGTATTTGAAAATCCAGAGTATGGTTTTAAGAATTTATAGTCAGCTGTTTTTTGGCAGCATAAATTATCTTCTTGGAAGCATAAGTGTTCAGAGAAGCGACATTTTCTGTAATAGAGTCGTAGAGACTGTTTTTTATCTGTTATCTCGCGAGAACGTCCCAGATATAACCAATGAAGATCTGTACAACGGAATGTTGACACTCAAAGCTGGGTGGATCAAAAACGCCAACCTCGTCTTAGACTCTGGACAGTACGTGGACGTTCTAGTGAATATGGTTATAATTTGCGTTTCCCGTTTGGAAACCCTGCATGCAGATGCAGTTCGTCATGCTAAATCCAGATCTCACAACACTGGAAATGACCAGACTATCAATATTCATAAAATTAGTACGGCACTCTACCAAGGCCTCTCCTTGATTGATTGGTTGATTGATCGGTGGGTGACAGATAATTTAAATGGTGGTCATAGCTTTGCAGATCAGAAGGCAAGGCTACAAACCTTGGATATAGTAAAAGAGATAATTCGAATGGTGAAACTTGATCTTTCAGGTTTCAAATTAATGGAACCATCTCACTTCCATTTCGGTCTTAATATTGCAAGGGCACTTTTTAAACAAGGTGGTTTCAATGTGATCAGTAAAAAAGACGTTGAAATTTTCAGAAAGTTTCTTAAAAGCAATGATGTGAAGAAATATGGCAACCAGGTTAAGATACTGCTTCAAGGCTTTATAAGGGATGCAGATGCCCTGTATCTTAAGTAGAGACTACGTGCATCCACAGATTCCGGAAATAGAAGTTGTGCAGTCACAAATAGAAGCCGGGCAGTCAGATAATCGTGAGATGATGATGCTTTCATCTGTCATTAGTGATTGATGTGCAATTTCTTCTTTAGCATTTAGGTTTTTTTTCATTCCTAAAGCTGTCAACTTAGTCATTGGATATCTCTGATTTCTTGTTTGGAAAGTCATTTGATTATTACATTTCTTAATTTGAGTGGCAAAAGTTTGTAAAGCTATTTTGTTCCAGTATAATGTTTATTTGATTTTTAAAAATAATAAATATCAATTTATAATATCTTAATATTAAATTCTAAGTTTTGAAAAATAATAAATATCAATTTATAATATCTTAATATTAAATTCTAAGTTTTGAGAGGGATTAATTTTTTTATTGTAAAAGTGATTTGCACTTTTAAAAATTTGAACTATATATTTAATAAATCCAAAATCAATCCAAAATAAAGATATATCTGAATTGATTTATTCAATAAATAAATCATTTTTAATAAAATTATTAGTTTATATAAATATTTAATGCAATTTAATTTATATAATTATAATAAATTATTTTTTATATTATATAAATTATTTTTTAATAATTCAAAATAATGAAAATGAAAATATATATTTATTTAAAATTTAGTGAAAAAATATTTTAAACTAATATCTTTAGAATAAAATAAGATGATGTGGCATTGTAACGATTAGCTAAATATTGGATGAAGTCATGGGGCCAAAAAGTATTATTATTGTAGTTGCAAAGGAGGTTAAGTCGAGCACCATAAGAAAATTATTTTAGGTCCAAATCTCTCAATATTTAAATTTTAAATTTTGAGTGTTGGATTTCCTCCTTTTTGAATAAGTCGACTCCATGAGAAGCCCCTCGCCTTCATCACTATGAATATGGGCATGGATCCTCCATAAAGTCATGAATTGAACATGTTATCATTTGTGATTTTCTTCTCTAATTTTTGTGGCACTTAGTAATCATGCACACATGTAGTAATAGGTCACATTTTTGGAGTTGGTTGGATTCATCTTTTATGTTCTTTGTTATGTTCTTTTGTTGGGATTTTGGAATCAACTGAGTGGGCTTTTTTTCCCTTGTTTGACTCTCTTTTAATAGATTTCTATGGACTCTTTCTGAGGCTACATGTGTAGGTCCTAGAGGTCATATTTGGCCCACTTCCTTGCAAGGGTTTAAACTTCAAAGAATACAATCTAAGGTTTGAATTCATCCTTCATCACAAAGACTTCTATGGAAAGTTGAGGCATCCTTTTGGACAAGGCTATTTTTGATTCATCTATAGACTAGGCCAAGTTTCCTTGCAAATTGTTAAGGTCAATATGAGGCTATTGTGGGTTATCTAAGGTTACATCTGTTGCTTCATATGATCTTTATTCATTGTTTTTATAGACAACTACTATGACATATTTCAATCCTTTCTGAAGTCAATTTGAATTTTTGGGTTGAGGTAGAATGGGCATATCTTGAAGCGAGTTCTAGCCTCCCTCTAAGGCACATTCTTTGCCATATTTTGCATATGCTTATCACCTACATTTTGGCCTTGAGGAAGTTTCTTATTCACACAAATTCAGGGTTATTTATGTGTGGTTCATCCGTACTATTTTGAGGGTAATTGAATGATGTTTGGAGCACAATCTGTGGATTGATTTGAAGTAATTTTATAAGTAAACTGAAGGTTGGTGTTGAGTCTACATTTGTGGCTTGCCTTAGGATTTGTTGAAGACCTATTCAAAAGTCTCATATAGACAAAGATCACTGATGTTCCTTGAAGTGTTTTGCAAACTCATCTGAAGCAATCCCGAATGGTAGAGTAACTTAATTCAATGGTTGGCCCAAAGATTGGTTTAAGGACTTTATATGACATGTCCCTCTAACATATTAAGGCTATTCATTGTGGTGAACCATCTTAAGCTACTCTTCCACATTTCTCTGGTACAATCCAATCCTTAAAGGCTTATCTTTATAAGTAAGGTTTTCATTGGATCATTTTTTGTGTAGGACTAGTTTGGAATAAGGATGATTGGAGACTTTCATTGTTAGATTGTGAACCATTTTAGAGTGATTTCCAAGGTATTTTAAGGTCAAGTTAATTATAATATTTGGGAAAAAGTATCCCTAAGAATATTGATCATTTTCACACCACATTGAGAGCATAAAATCCTTATCTTATCAGTCATTGAAATTCAAAAAGGGGCTTCATCTATAGTAGTGGAAACTTTGTATTAAGGGCCTGAAAGACCATTAGATAGCAACATATGTGTGTTGGAATAAGAGGTGCACTATTGACAACAAGATAAGGACAGAAAAAAGTAGACTAACAAGGTTAGATCAGTGGTAGAGGAAGACATCTTCAGGCATATCCTTAAAAGTCAATGGCACACTTGACATCAATAGACTTGAGATCACTAAAGGGAATCTTCAGGAACAATATTACAAATACCTACATTAGAAAACTTGAGGCATGATTTGATTGAAGTGCATTATCAAGTATTGAAATTGGAGAAGTGAACATTTACAGTATATAAGGGGGCAGTTTTGTATTTAGGCAATTGATTCTATATCTATAGCATACATTGGTAGTAATGGGGTTTATTGAATATCTTTATAAGTGGGTCATTTTCCTTAGTACGGGAGACCACAATTTATTTCTCTGTTTTTTCAGGATTATTGAGTGGTGCAAGGCATGAGAGTGAAGCCTACATGGAATACGTATAGCCTATGAAACAAGAATAGAAGAGGAGAACCCATCCAAAAGAGAAGCATCCTTTACGACATCTAACAAGATAAGAAAAATTACAACAATTAAAGCCAATCAGTAGTTGTAGCTGTAGTGAGATTTAGGATGAAAAACTAGCCAATTTTGTAATGAAATTGAAGACAGAAATCGGAAAATATAAATGTAAGCTCCTCTTGAAGTGTTTCAAATTTGGTGAAATTGTTATTTTTATTCAAAATTTCCTTATGCAAAATGTTCAGATGATGAAGAATAATCTCCTAAGAAGGTAAAGAAAAATCCGAAAAGATATAAGAAACTAGGTAAAATTAAAGTCTTCAAGGAAAGTCTCTACTCAAAAGAAGACAGTTCTCATCTTATGAAGAGAGTGGAAGTTACACGATAGTGACAGTGACACTCGAAGGGTTTTATTTATGGAAATGGATAATAGAAAGGGATATCCTAAAGAAGATGAAGAAGAATGTGAGGTATACCTTAAAAGAGAGCTTGTGAGTGCTTTAAAAGATCTAAAGATAGAAAGGATGAAAGTTGAGGCATTGGTAGCCAAGTTGAGTGAAGTAAAGAGACACGCTAAAGGTCTCAACAAGAACACTGAAGAGTCATAGGAGCTTATCATCAATCTAAAAGTGCAGTTAGAGGATGCCAAGAAAATTGAAGAAATACCCAAAATGGAATTGGAGGAATGCACCCAAATAAAGGAGAGTTTGGAAGCATAGATAGTCTCACTACGAAAGGAAGCAAATAAGAGGAATATCTAATAAAATTTTGTAAATAACACCAATGTGTTGAATGAAATTATTAAGAAACAAATTACATGCAATGACAAATCAGGATTAGGATACAAGTCCACCTTTTGTCAAAGTTTCAAGCTCCGCGATGATAGAAAAAGAAGCCAAACAAAAGTCACATATAAATATCATCAAGGACCCTATCAAGAAAGAGGAAAGTCACATATAAATATCCCACTCTCAAGTACAATATGGTGACCATTGGGATTCACATCCCAAAGTCCCTTGGACTCCTTTTGTCCATTCAGCTTCCACACTAACCCATTTAGGATTAGGTGTCCAACATTCCCCCCTTTAATCCGAAGGGTTATGTATGAGTCCAAGAAGAGAGCTGTAATACAAAATGTGCAAATATGCATGGCAGCACTAGGCTGAATGTGCTCTATGAAATGTTGGTATAATATGGCGGTGGTTTAAGGATGGCCACCAACACTGGAACGCTTAGTGCATTTCCCGGAACTCTTCCAAAACTGGCAAGAAGCTGAAGTCTTCTGCTAGAGGAAGTGATCCTATTGTTTTAAAGAGGGAAACCTTCAACCATAAAAGGGAGGTCTCACCCCGCATAAAAGGTAAAACTTCAACCTGAAAAGGGAAGTCTCAACCTGTGATGGTTTAAGGATTACCAACAACTCTGGAATGCTTAATGCAATTCCTGGAACTCTTCCAAAGCTGGCAAGAAGCTGGAGACTTCTGCTAGAGGAAGTGTTCTCAATTTTGTTCCTGGAACTCCTCCAAAACTGGCAAGAAGCTGAAGTCTTCTGCTAGAGGAAGTGTCCCAGATTGCCAACTGAAGGCATGCTCAGGGGAATCTTTGTCTCTGGCTACAACTCTGAAACTGGTGTGGCAGGTTGTGGCTCAGGCTCGCTTGATGTGGCTTTAAAGCTTGTAGATGACCATCATTTCCCCCCCTGTCAGATACAAGGTGAGAAGATGGAGAAAACTCAACTGCAAGACTGTTCAATATTCTGGAACAAGTTCTAACATGTGTTTGGAATATCTTCTTGGCTGTTGATGCCCATTGCCAAGAAGCGATCCATCGTAGATGAATCTTTGTTCTCGCAGGACGTTTGTTGTTGAAGCATCTGTGTGAAGAATGGCTAGTTTTATGGCAGTGCTTACATAGATGAAGATCAAAACAGTGATCTTTCAGATGGGCAACTCGATCACAGTGTTGGCATTTCACGATCTGTTGTTATTGTTGTTGCTACTGTGGAAGAAAGGCAGAGTCTGGAACAGCTGGAGCTGAACTGTCA
The DNA here is from genome assembly GCA_000404065.3 of Pinus taeda. Lineage (NCBI taxonomy): Eukaryota > Viridiplantae > Streptophyta > Pinopsida > Pinales > Pinaceae > Pinus > Pinus taeda. The sequence continues at coordinate 8,254 of APFE031682082.1, read as the reverse complement.
TGAAGAGCAGGTGAACTGTCATGAATGAATCCAGCACTCTGAAACTGAATGGGCTTGGCGTAGTCTGGAATATGAAAGGACAAGTCCTTGTTATATCCAAGACGAGTTATGTGCTTGTTGTGGACAAGTTGTTCCCAAGTTCTGATGATGGGCTTGGGAAGTGCAGATTGAGTTTTTGCATCTGCATGTACAACTGCTGCTTTATTTCAATGAATAGGAACATTATTGACATGCTGTTGATGGGTGGTTGTCTCAATGTTCTGAACAAAAACAGGTTCAGAATGGTGTCTATTTTGATGTAGCTCTTCTTGCTGTAGCTGTGATTCAAGCTGCAAAAAATCAATCTTTTCCTGTGCATTTTGTAGACATGTCTGAATTTCTGAGAGAAAGGCTTTGCTGATTTGGAATGTGTCATTAGAAGTAGATTGTATTAGAGTTTTCAAAAAGTCTAATACTTCACCAATTTGATCCATTTTCCCAAAAAAATGCAGTGTCTTAATGATACTTTGAGTTCCTCAGAAAGCTAAAAGCTTCTTGGAAAGATATTTCAAGCTTCTTAAAAAATGGAGCATTACTTTAATCAAAAATCCAAATCTGATGCAAAGACTAGCCAAAACTACTCCACAGTCAATAACAAATCTCTTCGAACTTCTCCAAAAATTATGACAATAAGAAAATCATGGGTATATGGGCCTGAACTTCTCCAAGTCATATTGAAATATATATATGCTAACAACAGTGTTGAAAAAAACCATGGACGCCAACGACCATTCGCATCACTTTTCTCAGGCTGCCTAGTGGCTGCTAGCCCAATGCATACACAGTGAATTTTATGTATTCACACAAAATTCACCAAACGCAGGAGTTACCAACACAATATAGAATGCAATGCTTCCACAAATCTGTCAACTTAGTCATTGGATATCTCTGATTTCTTGTTTGGAAAGTCATTTGATTATTACATTTCTTAATTTGAGTGGCAAAAGTTTGTAAAGCTATTTTGTTCCAGTATAATGTTTATTTGATTTTTAAAAATAATAAATATCAATTTATAATATCTTAATATTAAATTCTAAGTTTTGAGAGGGATTAATTTTTTTATTGTAAAAGTGATTTGCACTTTTAAAAATTTGAACTATATATTTAATAAATCCAAAATCAATCCAAAATAAAGATATATCTGAATTGATTTATTCAATAAATAAATCATTTTTAATAAATTATTAAGTTTATTAATATTTAATGAATTAATTTAAATATCTATAATAATTATTTTTTAATAAAATTTTAATTTAAATATTATATAAATTATTTTTTAATAATTCAAAATAATGAAAATGAAAATATATATTTATTTAAAATTTAGTGAAAAAATATTTTAAACTAATATCTTTAGAATAAAATAAGATGATGTGGCATTGTAACGATTAGCTAAATATTGGATGAAGTCATGGGGCCAAAAAGTATTATTATTGTAGTTGCAAAGGAGGTTAAGTTGAGCACCATAAGAAAATTATTTTAGGTCCAAATCTCTCAATATTTAAATTTTAAATTTTGAGTGTTGGATTTCCTCCTTTTTGAATAAGTCGACTCCATGAGAAGCCCCTCACCTTCATCACTATGAATATGGGCATGGATCCTCCATAAAGTCATGAATTGAACATGTTATCATTTGTGATTTTCTTCTCTAATTTTTGTGGCACTTAGTAATCATGCACACATGTAGTAATAGGTCACATTTTTGGAGTTGGTTGAATTCATCTTTTATGTTCTTTGTTATGTTCTTTTGTTGGGATTTTGGAATCAACTGAGTGGGCTTTTTTTCCCTTGTTTGACTCTCTTTTAATAGATTTCTATGGACTCTTTCTGAGGCTACATGTGTAGGTCCTAGAGGTCATATTTGGCCCACTTCCTTGCAAGGGTTTAAACTTCAAAGAATACAATCTAAGTTTTGAATTCATCCTTCATCACAAAGACTTCTATGGAAAGTTGAGGCATCCTTTTAGACAAGGCTATTTTTGATTCATCTATAGACTAGGCCAAGTTTACTTGCAAATTGTTAAGGTCAATATGAGGCTATTGTGGGTTATCTAAGGTTACATCTGTTGCTTCATGTGATCTTTATTCATTGTTTTTATAGACAACTACTATGGCATATTTCAATCCTTTCTGAAGTCAATTTGAATTTTTGGGTTGAGGTAGAATGGGCATATCTTGAAGCGAGTTCTAGCCTCCCTCTAAGGCACATTCTTTGCCATATTTTGCATATGCTTATCACCTACATTTTGGCCTTGAGGAAGTTTCTTATTCACACAAATTCAGGGTTATTTATGTGTGGTTCATCCGTACTATTTTGAGGGTAATTGAATGATGTTTGGAGCACAATCTATGGATTGATTTGAAGTAATTTTATAAGTAAACTGAAGGTTGGTGTTGAGTCTACATTTGTGGCTTGCCTTAGGATTTGTTGAAGACCTATTCAAAAGTCTCATATAGACAAAGATCACTGATGTTCCTTGAAGTGTTTTGCAAACTCATCTGAAGCAATCCTGAATGGTAGAGTAACTTAATTCAATGGTTGGCCCAAAGATTGGTTTAAGGACTTTATATGACATGTCCCTCTAACATATTGAGGCTATTCATTGTGGTGAACCATCTTAAGCTACTCTTCCACATTTCTCTGGTACAATCCAATCCTTAAAGGCTTATCTTTATAAGTAAGGTTTTCATTGGATCATTTTTTGTGTAGGACTAGTTTGGAATAAGGATGATTGGAGACTTTCATTGTTAGATTGTGAACCATTTTAGAGTGATTTCCAAGGTATTTTAAGGTAAAGTTAATTATAATATTTGGGAAAAGTATCCCTAAGAATATTGATCATTTTCACACCACATTGAGAGCATAAAATCCTTATCTTATCAGTCATTGAAATTCAAAAAGGGGCTTCATCTATAGTAGTGGAAACTTTGTATTAAGGGCCTGAAAGACCATTAGATAGCAACATATGTGTGTTGGAATAAGAGGTGCACTATTGACAACAAGATAAGGACAGAAAAAAGTAGACTAACAAGGTTAGATCAGTGGTAGAGGAAGACATCTTCAGGCATATCCTTAAAAGTCAATGGCACACTTGACATCAATAGACTTGAGATCACTAAAGGGAATCTTCAGGAACAATATTACAAATACCTACATTAGAAAACTTGAGGCATGATTTGATTGAAGTGCATTATCAAGTATTGAAATTGGAGAAGTGAACATTTACAGTATATAAGGGGGCAGTTTTGTATTTAGGCAATTGATTCTATATCTATAGCATACATTGGCAGTAATGGGGTTTATTGAATATCTTTATAAGTGGGTCATTTTCCTTAGTACAGGAGACCACAATTTATTTCTCTGTTTTTTCAGGATTATTGAGTGGTGCAAGGCAGGAGAGTGAAGCCTACATGGAATACGTATAGCCTATGAAACGGGAATAGAAGAGGAGAACCCATCCAAAAGAGAAGCATCCTTTATGACATCTAACAAGATAAGAAAAATTACAACAATTAAAGCCAATCAGTAGTTGTAGCTGTAGTGAGATTTAGGATGAAAAACTAGCCAATTTTGTAATGAAATTGAAGACAGAAACCGGAAAATATAAATGTAAGCTCCTCTTGAAGTGTTTCAAATTTGGTGAAATTGTTATTTTTTATTCAAAATTTCCTTATGCAAAATGTTCAGATGATGAAGAATAATCTCCTAAGAAGGTAAAGAAAAATCCGAAAAGATATAAGAAACTAGGTAAAATTAAAGTCTTCAAGGAAAGTCTCTACTCAAAAGAAGACAGTTCTCATCTTATGAAGAGAGTGGAAGTTACACGATAGTGACAGTGACACTCGAAGGGTTTTATTTATGGAAATGGATAATAGAAAGGGATATCCTAAAGAAGATGAAGAAGAATGTGAGGTATACCTTAAAAGAGAGCTTGTGAGTGCTTTAAAAGATGTAAAGATAGAAAGGATGAAAGTTGAGGCATTGGTAGCCAAGTTGAGTGAAGTAAAAAGACACGCTAAAGGTCTCAACAAGAACACTGAAGAGTCATAGGAGCTTATCATCAATCTAAAAGTGCAGTTAGAGGATGCCAAGAAAATTGAAGAAATACCCAAAAGGGAATTGGAGGAATGCACCCAAATAAAGGAGAGTTTGGAAGCATAGATAGTCTCACTACGAAAGGAAGCAAATAAGAGGAATATCCAATAAAATTTTGTAAATAACACCAAAGTGTTGAATGAAATTATTAAGAAACAAATTCCATGCAATGACAAATCAGGATTAGGATACAAGTCCACCTTTTGTCAAAGTTTCAAGCTCCGCGATGACAGAAAAAGAAGCCAAACAAAAGTCACATATAAATATCATCAAGGACCCTATCAAGAAAGAGGAAAGTATTCTTGCAAAATAGAAGGTTCCAGATCAGAAGAAACAAAATCAACAACCTATAACAAGGAAACCTCAAGAGGAAGGTCTCTATAGAACTACACCACGAAGAAGATATCCCACTCTCAAGTATCAAACTATTTTCCTTGGTATATGTTATTCTTGCAAAAATTATGGGCACAATGCTATGAACTATAAAGCTTATGGTAGGAATAGAAGCAACATTGGAAAGTATTCTAGGAATGTTTAACCCATAAAATATTATGAAGGGCACAACAAAAAATGCAACAGGTTTGGATCCTTAAGTAATGAAGTATAGTTATACAAATGCAACAATTTTGGACATGTAGAAAACAAGTGCAGGTTGAACACTCCTCTGAGGGAACCAAAGCATGAATTAAATGTTTCTTCAAAAGAAACTTCAAGAATTTAGAAGAAGGATAAAAGAAATATGATTTATCTAAAATCCCAAAGCAAGAAAAGTGTATGGTATGTCAATAGTTTCTTCTCAACACATACTACAAGGGACGAAGACAAATTTGCATCTTTGCAGGAAGAAAACAATGGAACAATCTCATTTGGAAATGATAATTTAGCTAAGGTTATAGGAAAGGGCACAATTAAGCTCGGAAGCAAGGATGTCATGGTAGAAGACATTTTTCTCATTTAAAATATGAATAATAACCTACTAAGTGTGAGTCAAATGTGTGACCAAGGACACACACTTCTTTTTAACTCAAGGAAATGTGAAATAAGAAGGGAGAAATTAGGTAGATTAGTGGCAACTACAACAAGGACACCAAATGATATAGATATCTTGGATGAAATTGGAGATAAAGGTTGTTTCTTGGAAAAAAAGGATGAAAGTTGGCTTTGGCACAGGAGAACGGGTCACATGAACTTGATAATCTGGTAAAAATTAGTAAAAAGGAAGTTGTAAGGGAGATGCTAAAAAATTCAAAACCAACAAGGACCATGTGTAAGCACCACGGGGCTAGAAAAAAGACAAGGGTTGAGTTTAGGACCAAGGAATGCTCCACTTCAAAATCGTTAGAGTTAGAGTTAGTACATACTTACCTATGTGGACCAATGAGAACCAAAGGATTGGAAGCTGAACGATACTACACATTGTTTATCGATAGTTACACCAAAATGATGGTAGTAAGTTTTCTAGAGAAAAATTCAAAAGCATTTGAATGCTTCATAATTTACAAAGAGATGGTAGGAAATAAAACTGATTTGAGAATCAAGTGTTTAAGATTAGATAATGGAGGGGAAATCACATATAAAGAATTCCAACACTTCTGTGAAGAACAACGAATAAAAAGGTAATTCTTGGCTTCCAAAACACCACAAAAAAATGGAGTCCTTGAAAGAAAGAACAAAATGGTGGAAGAAATGGCAAGGACCATGTTGAATGATTTCAAATTGAGAGACATATTTTGGGTTCAAGGAGGGAAATTTGTGCATATTTTGTATAGAGGAATGCTTAGAAACAAAAGTGACAAGACCCCATATTAACTATGGAAGGGGAGACTGGTGAACATGAAGCACTTCAGAGTTTTCATAACCAAATGCTACATAAAAATGGAAGATAAGAAGATTGAAAATTTTGATTTAAGACTCAACATAAAAGTAAGGCTTGCAAATTTATAATTTAAGACTCAACATAAAAGTAAGGCTTGCAAATTTATAATTTAAGACTCACATAAAAGTAAGGCTTGCAAATTTATAATTTAAGACTCAACAAGATAGAAAGAATTAATGTAACATTTGATGAAGTTCATGGGAAAAATACCAAGCAAGGACAGTCATCTTCAAAGAAGAAAGAAACAAAAGAACCATAGTAAGAAGGAAGAATAAAAGAAGAAGCACAATCGAAGGAAGAGTCAGCTATCAACCAGGAAGAAACAAAAGGTAATCACTAGGAAACTTCTTAAACTCTTAAAATATGGTATCAAAAGAATCATCCATTAGAGAAAATCATCAATGATATGAATGCAAGAATAAGAACCAGAAGAAGCTGACAAATATGTATCCCAGAAAACGGACATATTGCACTATTGTCCACATCGAGCCTAGCAAATTTGAAGAATCTAGGCATGATGAACATTAGATAAAATCCATGGAAGAAGAATTCGACAAGATAAAAAAGATTGAAACATGGAAATTGGTTCAAAGACCTAGGGATAAAAATGTCATTGGTACAGAATGGGTCTTTAGGAATTAGTTTTACGGATATGGGCGGGTGACTAGGAACAAAGTGAAATTAGTATGTAAAGGATATGTACAGGTTGAATGAATACATTTTAAAGAGGAATTTGCATCAGTTGCCAGGATGGAAGCTATTAGGATGTGTTAGTACTCCGTAATTTCTTAAGGCTATAAAAGAAATTGCAAAGGTAACCACAAAACCACTTTGAAGTTTAGAAACTAGCCCTTCTAAATTCAGAGAGGGATCTCTCTATTAGATTTAGCTTTGTTTACTTTGTAGGATTTTAGGCTAAATGTTAAAGTTCAGGGTTTGGTTTTTAAAATAGTTTGGTTGGAACAAGGAGGAAATCCATTGGGCAATGGGGTCAAAGGAGCTTAGAGTGATAAAGTTGCAGAAATATCAAGCTTAAGTGTAACAGGGCAAGGTAGGCATGTTGTTGGATCTTTGTAGTTTATGAAATAGAGAAGGAAGAAAAGATTAAGAATCACTTCAAATATAGAGCATTGTTACCTGAATTCTATATTTAAACTTCAGTGGAAAACATTGATTATTGATTTAAACCATAACAGAGTGTGTTGAAATAAATTATGTACTTAATATTCTTAAAAACAATAAAGAAATGAAAGACATATGAAAACGGAGACAAGACAAGATTACAGTAAAAAGAACTTCATCGCACAATTATGACACATGAATCATGTAACAAATTTTTTGTATTAATGCAAATGGCCACTTGAGCTCAATAAACAACTTTACAATGAATGCTAGTATTTCTTAATACGAATCCCAACATCAATACTTAGAATTCTGAAGTATTTATACAAGTTCTATCTAAATATCTTGACATAAAATATAAAATTTATTACAAAATATCTCAAAGATTTTTCACAAAATAGAACAAAATTAGAGGAGATATGAAACTGTTGTGGTTGTTGGCACTATCCTTGAGGGTTATTGTTGATGATTGGGCCTGAAGAAGTGTTGTCATGTTTTCTTGTTGTTGGAGGTGAAAATGTTTTACTCCAACAATTCACATAATGTATCCCAATGCTCTTCACTTAGGATAGAAAACTTTAATAACTTCCTGCAAGTCTCATCTACCTCAATATACTTTTGAAAAGTAGGCTAGGTGAGAAACAGGTGCTTGATCTTGTGCTTGATGAACAGGTCAAACTCTATAGCCTACAAAAAAGTGTTCCCTATGATGCTTCCTTTAATGCCTGCAAAATTTGATTTATCTTGGTGTCAAACACACATGGTGAGCGAGAACAAATAGTAAAGATAAAACATGCAATACAATTTTATTCACAATTGGTATACATTTATAGTACAATATGGTGACCGTTGGGATTCACATCCCAAGCTCCCTTGGACTCCTTTTGTCCATTCAGCTTCCACACTAACCCATTTAGGATTAGGTGTCCAACATTCCCCCCCTTAATCCGAAGGGTTATGTATGAGTCCAAGAAGAGAGATGTAATACAAAATGTACAAATATGCATGGCAGCGCTAGGCTGAATGTGCTCTATGAAATGTTGGTATAATATGGCGGTGGTTTAAGGATGGCCACCAACACTGGAACGCTTAGTGCATTTCCCGGAACTCTTCCAAAACTG